>JAXIVH010000312.1:152500-155674 GCA_036785325.1 Urophycis tenuis
GCAGAGATGGAAAACCTATCTAGTTTTCCTTTGTGTCACCCACCCCTGGCACCCCCCCGTCCCCCCCCATCACCCACCCACTCCTCCACCAACTCCTCCACCCTCCCAAGGTTTAAAACGGAGGGAGAGTGATAGAGGGAGCAAGAGAGAGGGAGAGAGAGAGAGAGAGAGACAAGGGCTTGGGTGGAGAGACGGCAGTTTAAACCGAGAAAAAAAAAACACTTTTTTTTTTTTTTTAGGGGACAGAGAAAGGACCTTAAGAGTGGAGCAGCTTAAAAGCTCTGCTCACGTTGAGCCTTCAACAAGCGGTTGGACGAGCAGTAAGAGAGAGAGAGAGCTAGCGAGAGAGAGAGAGAGAGAGCTAGAGAGAGAGAGAGAGAGAGAGGCATCTCGGGGCAACCGTGACCCAAGACAGGTGACAGACTTGCGCCAGAGGTCGGTGCATCGGGACCGGAGCGGAGGTTCCGGAGGTTTCCGGGCCAGCGGTGGGGTTCACGGGGGGGGGGACGGGGAGAGACGCGGCCGACGGGAGGTCCAGGCTTGGTGGCGAGAGAGAGAGAGAGAGAGAGAGAGTGAGAGACCTGCAGAGAGACCTGTGACCTGTCAGAGAGAGAGAGAGAGAGAGAGAGAGAGGGAGAGGGGGGGAGATAACGCGGTACTTGTGGGCGGGGCTACAGCAGTCAGCGAGGCCCTACCTGTGTTGCTGAGGTCTCTCTCTGTCTCTCTGTGTGTGTGTGTGTGTGTGTGTGTGTGTGTGTGTGTGTGCGCGTGTGTGTGTGTGTGCGTGTGTGTGTGCGCGGGCGGGGAAAGCCCTTCACACTCTCCAGAGTCACTCACGCACACACCTCTTGGGTACTTCACCTGCGGGAGACCACAGCCCAGCAGCCACCAGCCCCCAGAGTTCTCCAGCACAGCCCTGCTCAGGTAAGACGTGCCCTTGTGGGGTCTACCAGGTCTACCATGGATTACCAGCAATTATCCATTTGTTGTGTTTGATTTAATTCAGAATACGAATGGTTGTTTTTTTTTTTTCTGTTTTCGGGCATCATGTTGTGTTTGTGTTTGGGCTTTTTGGTGATGGAGCGTAAATGATCTGTTTTTCAGTATCTCTTCATCTGAATGGCCCCTGTCTCAATGTTGTGGCATCGACAATCGCCCGGTTTATTGATTCATGAAAGTATATCTTTTGATTTCTATAGTCGTGTGTAAGGGCGTAAAGGGCATTTTGAATCCTCTTTGTTCCTCAGACAGAGTCAGGAGTAGACTAGATTGTGTTGTGTTCTCTATGTTGTGTTCTCCTCCTCTGGAGCTCCCAGTGGTGAAGAACACAGCATTGACTTCATGGGGAGCACCACCATGTTCTGGTCGAGTCTGAGACTGGAGAGATGATGCCGTCACACATGAAGTAGTGTCATTCTCATTAAAAATGGGTCAGAACCGCGCCCTAAGGGAAGGGAGCTCTATGGGAGCCTTAATGGAGCTCTAATGGAGCTCTAAGGGAGAACTCTGTGGGGGGGGGGGTCTCAGAATACTAATGGTTTTTTTTTTCTGTTTTTGTGCTCTTGTTGTGAGAGAGGGTGGGTCATTTGTCATGCCAGAAATAGTTTTTCAAAGTAACAGCGTGCTGAGATTCATTAGCTCGTAGGAGTAGGAGCATCATTACGGCTCGTGTTCTCATGTCGAGGTCGTCACCTTCTGGACCCTTAAGAGACACAGACTAATGAGACGTTGAGATGTTATTGAGGCCCCTGTGTGGCGTTCCTTAAACCAAGTCGAAGCCAGTTCTTACTTTCAACCCTCAATGAGGAGTGTTGAGCCACACATAAAACATCAGGAAGTGAATCCTAGATTCGTTTTTCCTTCTTTTTTTTTTTTTCTTTTTTTTTCCTGACGACTAACTACGAATTCAAATCTTTTTTTCTTTTCTTTTTTTTTTTTCTTTCCAAGTTGAAAAAAAATTCATTCATGCCGAGACCCATTCATAAAACAAGCCAACAGGCACTCTGCTCTCAGGGCCACGGCCCACACAGGGAGAGCCCGTCACTCCGCCTCACCGCTGCTCCAACCAGTCACTAGTCACAGCCCAGGGAGGCTGGGGGGGGGGGGGGGGGGGGGGGGGGGGGGGGGTCCAGGGGGGTGAGGGTTTGGGGGAGACTGGGGGGGATGGGGGGGGGGTGGGTTTGGGGGAGACTAGGGGGGATGAGGGTTTGGGGGAGACTGAGGGGGTGAGGGAGACTGGGGGGGATGAGGGGGGTGAGGGAGACTGGGGGGGATGAGGGGGGTGAGGGTTTGGGGGAGACTGGGGGGGGGATGAGGGGGTGAGGGTTTGGGGGGAGACTGGAGCCCCCCCAATTTGCTCCAGAGATGACGCCGCTGAGCCGGCGGCGTGGAAAGGCTCACATTAGAGAGGAAAAAGCAAGGCATTTCCCCTTCCAGTTGACTCTGGGTTAATTTGGCTTAAACACACACACACACACACACACACACGTGCAAACACACACACACACACGTGCAAACACACACACACACCACACACACACACACACACACACACACGTGCATCTGTGTATGCATATGCACATGTGTGCACGCCACACACATACACACACACACACAGGCGCACACGTGCGCAGAAACACACAAATTCCGCACGCACACTCAAACATGGATAGACGCGCACATGCGCACACAGGTGCATTTCTGCGACACACATTTACACACGCGTAAAGCCACAGACACACACACACACACTGGTGTCCAGGTGTTTTGTTCCCGGGGCCGCCGTGCGGTCTCTGTGAGTCCAGACCCTGGGTGGCTGCAGATCCCTGCCCTGCTGGGGACCTGCATCACACAGCATTCCCAGGAAAACATGACTTTATTGTTTATGCACGTGTGTGTGCGTGTGTGTGTGCGTGTGTGTGTGCTGTGTGTGTGTGCGTGTGTGTGTGCGTGTGTGTGTGTGTGTGTGTGTGTGTGTGTGTGTGTGTGTGTGTGTGTGTGTCTGTGTGTGTATGTGTGTGTGTGTGGCTGTGTCTGTGTGTGTGTGTGTGTGTGTGTGTGTGTGTGTGTGTGTGTGTGTGGTGTGTGTGTGTGTGTGCTGTGTGTTCGTGCATGGCCACGCGGAACTTAGGTGAGCTGAAAAGCTTCAACTTGTCCTAAGCTCTAACACTAACA
>JAXIVH010000313.1:0-30000 GCA_036785325.1 Urophycis tenuis
AACGTGCAACAGACAGTCCTGAGGTGTGGGGGTGTGGTGTTCAGTCCATTATCTGGAGGTGTTGGGGCTATCGAGACGTTGGGAGCGGGTGGTTGAGGTGTTGTAGAGTCTGATAGCTGATGGGATGAAAGAGCCCCCCAAGCGCTTTGAGGCACGTGGCTGAGTGAGCCTGTGGCTGAACGTGCTCCTGAGTTGCCTCTAGTTATAAGTTATAATTAAGTTAAGTTATAAGTTATACTTACTTCTGTACTTTTCCCTGAATCTCCCCTAGGGGATAAAATAAAGTTTTTTTTTCTCTCTGCTCATCTCTCATCTAACAGCAACAACCATGCAAGACTTTAGCAAACAAACAAAAATGGAATAAACTTGCACAATGCTCCCTGATTCTGACACCATGAATGTTGCAGCCATCCAGTTATTATTAACCCGTTGCTGCCACCTAGTGGTCATGATGAGTCACTAAATTTACATTTAGGGTGTTCAGCAGGCGCTTTTATCCAAAGCGACTTACAAAGAGTACCATTTGACCAGAAGAAGGTGAACCGATTGCATTACTGCAAGTACAGTAAAGAAAGTCACCAGTCAATAAACTCGGTGGTACCTTCAACTAAACTATATATACACATCTGGCAGCAGGAAGAACAGCAGCCACATATTGTTGGATGGGGTCACGATCTGCTCACACTTTTAATGTCTAAACTGGATGCAAGATGAAATCAACGCTTGCCAATGCAACCCAATACACACGGTTGTAGCCTATAAATATGTTTGGGACCAAAAAGCTTACCTGCTTACCTTTTTTGACGTGTAAAACGAGGTCGGATGGCTCTTCAAACTTCAGGGTCTGCACCAGGGACTCCGGCGTGATTCTGGTGCCGGCGAACACCGAAGTGGGGAAGGAGCTGGGAACCTGTGTGGTTCACATCACGATCAGACAAGACAAGACAGATAGACAGACAGAGAGAGACACACAGACAGACGGACAGACAGACAGACAGACAGAGAGACAGACAGACAGAGACGGAGAGACAGAGACAGACAGAGACGGAGAGACAGAGAGACAGAGACAGACAGAGAGACATACTTTAATGATCCCTGAGGGAAATTGCAGGTAGATTAAAGATACAACCACATGTCATGAAGTCGAATCAGAGCCAGATCCAAAGCCATAGCGGTCTGTGTGACCCACCTTCAGGATGCTTCTGGTCTTGGGGTCCTGCTGCTGCGTGGGGGAACCTGTCTTGCGTGTGTGGAACAACAGCGAGCTGTCCGACGCCGATTTGGGTGCTTCTTCCAAAGATGGGGATAAAGCGAGGCCCGCGGGCCTGTCAAGTCTCACCGCCTGCTGGTGGAGCTTCTGACGCGGGTGTTTCATCTTCCCCACCATGGCTGCGTGTTCACAATGAGCGTTGTTTTTGAATTATTGCTGACGCAAGAGACACAATGCCTACACTTGTGTTGGCAGCATGCAGCTTCTAATTAACAACAAACGTGCCTGCGTGCACCCGCGTAATGACTCCGGAGGGAAACCAGCGACACGCACTATTAGGTTCCGCATCATGTATTTTGTCCCACTAGCGGTGGTTACATTTACGGTAACTGTGTAAAGAGATGATTTCAGATGTCATTGTTAGTCATATTATTATTATTATTATTCACACCAACACGTTAAATTAATGGAAGCTGAACAGCTGAACCTCGAGATTTTAGTCAAACGGTGTTACAAAGATCTACATCCGTATGGCTGTGCTATGTATTTTTCATTTTTGGAAACTTCATACTTTTTGAGATATTTGCGATTAAAAATGCAAATAAAGTCTCAGAGAGATCAAATTTAGCCTAGCTTTCCAACTATCAGGCAGCCTCAACTGAATTTAATTAATTATTCTATCAGGCAGCCTCAACTTAATTTATTATTATATTATTATTATTATTATTATTATTATTATTATTATTATTATTATTATTTATATATTTTTAATTTATATTTCATCTGATTTGTCCCCTTTATAATATGCAACATTCCTCCATTAAAATATCGACTACACCAATTTATATATTTTTGTTGAGTTGTGTGCTTACATTATGTCAAATATTTCCAACACTATCCAAACCCAGAGAAATCCGTAATTTGATTCAAGTTAGACCCAATTTATTGATATATTTCAATATTGATCCAGACGATGCGCTATACGATGACATCTACAACAATGTTAAAACTTATTATTTTTATTATTAAAAAACTGAATACACCACATACATAACGTTACAGCTGCATCCAGTCGCCTATATAAAAGGTGGTAAAGACAACAACTGTGTTTTCTACTTCATAACAATAGCTATATGATCGTTACACGTGCATGTGTGTGTGTCTGTGTGTGTGTCTGTGTGCGTATGCGTGTGTGTGTGCTTGTGTGCATGTGTGTGTGTGTGCGTGTGCGTGTGCCTGTGTGCATGTGTGCGTGCGTGCGGTGCGTGCGTGCGTGTGTGTGCGTGTGCGTGTGCGTGCGTGTGCGTGGTGTGCGTGTGTGCCTGTGTGTGTGTGTGTGTGTGTGCCTGTGTGCATGTGTGCATGTGTGTGTGTGTGTGGGTGGGTGCGTGTGTGTGTGTGTGCGTGTGTGTGTGTGTGTGGGTGCGTGTGTGTGTGTGTGCGTGTGTGTGCGTGTGGAGATCCTTGTCAGCAGTTGATTTTCGAGGGTTAGGCTTTCATCACACATTCATCATTCTACACAACAACAGTGCTATTATATTCAACTTATGGCACATCTAGATGCCACTACATTGTACACACGGCGACCATTGAGCTGCAGAACCACATGAAGATGATAGAATGATATAAAACCAGGGGTGATTCTAGGTTCTGACTTTGAGGGGGGGTTGACCCCAAGGAAGACACAAGGGGGGGGGGGGGTATTGGGGATTTTGAATATCGATTTCCTGCATTCTGCTGCATTTCAGGGTGAGCTGGTGGAGATCCTAAATGTATTCTGGTGTGTGTGTGTGTGGGGGTAAATCTATCTATTTATCCATCAATCCAACACATTGTATATCTTTTAGCAGTCTAGACGAGTATAATATTAGATTGGAGAGGATGAAGCGATAGGGTGGGCTAAGGTAAGTTTGGGGGTGGGCTTGGGCCCACATCCAAAAAAATGTCTAGCTTCACCACTGTATAAAACCCACGCACACACACACACACACACACACACACACACACAGGCACACACACACACACACACCCGCACACACACACACGCACACACACACGCACAAATATGAGGTTTCCAACATGACAACACGACAAAAACGATCAAAATTGATATTTTTTTCTTTTTTATTACTACTACCACAATCTATAAATGATCATGAGTCAGTACAGGCCCTTACAAAAATAGTGCTGCTTTTTTTTAAACACAAAATGTACACAAGCAGGAAGCATTTTACAAGCTGTTTCGGCAAACAGCCGCAGATGACACATTGGTTATTCAGCATTCAGGGAAGGATGCTTTTTAAAAAAAACACGAAAATTATGAAAATAGATGACGACATCACACATGGAAGAGGCTTTGATGTTAACGCACAAATATATAGCCGTATATAGATAGATATAGGCCGAAACAAATAATGGGTAAAGGGGGGCATTTAGCAGACGCTTTTGTACAAAGCCACTTACAATCAGTACATGTGTGTGGGGGTTCGACATGTGGACAGTTGGAGGAGGAGGGAGGGGATCAAGGGGATCGAACCGCCGACCCAATGGTGAGTGGACGACCCGCTCTGTCCACCCTGCTCTACCTACTGAGCTACTGCTGCCCCACATATATTCCAGGTGGGGGGGGGGGGGGGGGGGCAGGTTCAACGATACACACACAGAACAGAAACATACAGAAGCCAACACCACCCCCCACCCAGACAGATGATACTACACAACAAACATAAAACTATTCAGTTCAGCTCTCCAACTTTTCGCGTGACTTAATTGTTTCGTTCAGATGAAATCGTCTCACTGTATAGCCACGATGAAGTCTGCGGGTCGCTGTCTTTTTTTTCTGATATCGCGCTTATCGCGAAAGCGCAAAAATTAGCTAACAGTTAAGTGCCGATGGTCAGTTTCCGTTTAAATACTGGGGGTGCATTTTTTTTCAAAAGCGTGAAGGAAAACATGTCAGTGGCACGTTCTTATGATAATGCAATCGTATGACACAAAGCAGGAGGGTAAAACACACACTCACAGCGTTTTCGCTAAAACTCGCTTGTTATGATGCGAAAGCAATGCTAGCGCAGGATACAATCTACACCACACATACCAGTTCCTTATTAGCATAACTTGCTACTGACGATTAACGTGAGTTAAAATATAGAACAAATATTCAAGTACGTTTTTGATAAGTGTGCACACGTTTCCGGGCTAATAAGCAAATAGGACCAAAAAAAAAACACTCCATTATCTGCTATAGCCTATTTGTGCCTATAAACGGACAAAAATAATGAAATAAAATAATGGGTTTGGCTAAGTATGTCTTCACATCAACAAAAACAACACTCAAATACTGTTTTTCTTTCTGTGAGGAAGAAAAAAAATACTGTTTTACAACAGTGCTCAGCTACACAACCATCATACACACACTCTCTATTCACTTTACAACTCTGTTAAATAAATTTTACTAAATGTTTCATCATCAACATATATTGATAGCTCGTTTATGCAGAGGTCCATTAGTCACAGTATTGCATAAACTTGTTTTTGTTTTTTTTACAATACTGTATTATAACTGTAGAAAAAAAAATACAGTATTGTAAAAAACACAATAATATTTGACTACAATGTCACGGGTATTTGAACTCAATGTATAAATATGTATTTACTTGCACAAGATTAAAGGTAGAGTCCCCTGTAACAATTTCCTTAAACCAACCAATTTAAAGGTGCTGCAGGTAAGATATTGGAGGTGAAAACAGAGAGAGAGAGAGAGAGAGAGAGAGAGAGAGAGAGAGAGAGAGACTTACAATCAGTACATGTGTGGGGGTTCGAACCGCCGACCCTACGGTGAGCGGACGACCCGCTCTGCCTCTCTGGAAGGGGCCTAAAAATCTAAAAATCGCTTGTACAGAGCGATTGTAGAAATTCCCGCTAATAGCTGACAGACAGCTAGCTAAATGTAACCATGTCCTGAATCTCACCTGAAGCATCTTTAATTGTGTAACACTTTGTGGAGTGTGTGTGGCTGACGGTTGGACTAACGCAGCCTCTGCCGGCCCTCAGTCCGACTGATTGGACTGAAGGGGGTTAAACCAGGGCCGTGTTCCGATATCCATACATCCATGAGTACACTTAAACGTACTACACTATCCGCACTCACTAAGTCAGCAGATTTTCAGATGTTAGTGGTGTTCCAAATCCAATACTCTGTGGTGCACTTACCGGAAATGACTAATCAGCCGCACGGCCGCGTCACCCGCCAAACACACGTGAGTCCATCACGCACCACTGACGTCCGGCCATTTTACAACTGAGTACAGCTCAGCCTTCTGCTACGTAGCTAAGATGGCTGCCGTTAAGTACGGATAGTGTACACTGTTGCATAGTATGCGTACTAACCGTTTTGAGGGCAACATCCGGGTTTGAGTACACTTCTTTTCAGCACGATCGTAATGGGAACACCCTACGTACTCAAACTAAGTATACTGAGCACGGTAAGTATGGATATCGGAACACAGCCCAGACCGTCACACCCAGACACACACATACCAACCCACTTTGCTCGTCGTATCACGAGATAACTGCATGTACATCTGTGTGTCTCGACACAGCGTTGCGTCACGTTGACTGTTCCAACGGGCTGGGATGCACAGCCGGTGCCCTCTGCCTTTTTTCCGGAACGTTCCCCCCACCGACGGACACAAAATGGCCGACGGGGGGGGGAATTCATTCCAGCTCCGTTATCCTGATGTGCACGAACAAGGAAGCGGGGGGGATTCTGGTTCCATCTTTGGACAGCAGGTGAATGTGCCGGTAACCTGAGAACAAGAGAAAAAATATGACGTTGTACAGACAGACAGACAGATATACTTTAATGATCCCTGAGGGAAATTGCATTCGTTACAAATACTCCAGGAAAAAAAGAAGAGACAGACACTCTATGTATAGTAGAGTGTTAGAATATATAACTATACAATATAAACCAATGTAACAATATACAAAAAATATGTAAAACATAAAAATATACATAAATGTACATACATCTAGGCAGACACTATAGAGGTAATAGCAGACACAGAGATGAAGCATGTTGGATATGGTATGCAGTATATAGATAGAGAGAGAGAGAGAGAGAGAGAGAGAGAGAGAGAGAGAGAGAGAGAGAGAGAGAGAGAGAGAGAGAGAGAGAGACAGACAGACAGACAGACAGACAGATAGATAGATAGATAGATGTCACATAACAAAGATGGCTGCTAGTTTAGTAGCACTTAGGTGTTGTCTAAATGCTTCAGTTCCCCCCACCCAGCTAATGTATGGAAAACAAGATGGACTCCAGAAGGCCACCAGGTGAATAAGGCCCCCTATCGTGCCAAACAGGTTAGAACAGTACAGTACCAACTACTGTACTACTGGAAGAACTGATGATCTTACAACTGATACTCCTGTTACCGACGCACCAAACTGAATACGGGTGGCAGCCATGATGCGTACACGCATGCGTTGTCTGCAGCAGGTCAATTTCCAGCCCTTATAAGTAGTCTTCAAGATTCAAGATTCTTTATTGATCCCTGGGGGAAATTCAAGGTCCAAGCAGCTCAAGACGTGGACTTAAAAAAAAAAAAAAAAAAAAAAAAAGAAATAAGAAAAAAGAATTGAGAAAAAAGAAGAAAGAAAAGACAAGGTCCACATTTATGTGCTGAAGGTTCCAGTATGAACTATGAGTAGTACCCAGGCTGGGACTGGCAATCTGTACAACCGGGCAAATGCCCGGTGCGCCGGTGGAATAAAAAAAATATATATACTGTATATTTTTTAAATGTAAGTTATTTATTTGAGCAGCGTGGCCCATGTTGCTTCATGTATAAATTTAGTTGCATCCATTTGGCTTGGGTGGGAGGGGGGGGGGGGGGGGGGGGGGGGGTGACAGGTCAATATTTTTGGCCCCTTTATGGCAGGTTCAGTGTGTGTTACGATCGCCCCCCCCCCCCCTGCTCCACCCCTCGAGTGGATTTGTCCAAGCAGCCGCTAGGTTTATGGGGAAATATAGTGATAGCGCATCCTTTAGCCTTGCACTTAAGAATAATCATTGTGGACGACAGAAGTACCAAAAAGAGGAAAGGGGGAATGGAGAAGATCCGCGAGAAAAAGCAAAAAGCCCTACAGGCCAACGCTGCGAAAAGTTTTAAAATTCTTTGCTGCTGCCAGTAGAACTAGTGCCTCTAGTGCTGCTA
This sequence comes from Urophycis tenuis, assembly GCA_036785325.1. Lineage (NCBI taxonomy): Eukaryota > Metazoa > Chordata > Actinopteri > Gadiformes > Phycidae > Urophycis > Urophycis tenuis. The sequence goes on from JAXIVH010000313.1 coordinate 7,432, forward strand.
GTGGAAGTAGAACTAGTGCCCCTAGTGCTGCTAGTGGAAGTAGAACTAGTGCCTCTAGTGCTGTTAGTGGAAGTAGAACTAGTGCCCCTAGTGCTGCTAGTGGAAGTAGAACTAGTGCCTCTAGTGCTGCTAGTGGAAGTAGAACTAGTGCCTCTAGTGCTGCTAGTGGAAGTAGAACTAGTGCCTCTAGTGCTGCTAGTGGAAGTAGAACTAGTGCCTCTAGTGCTGCTAGTGGAAGTAGAACTAGTGCCTCTAGTGCTGCTAGTGGAAGTAGAACTAGTGCCTCTAGTGCTGCTAGTGGAAGTAGAACTAGTGCCTCTAGTGCTGCTAGTGGAAGTAGAACTAGTGCCTCTAGTGCTGCTAGTGGAAGTAGAACTAGTGCCCCCTAGTGCTGCTAGTGGAAGTAGAACTAGTGCCTCTAGTGCTGCTAGTGGAAGTAGAACTAGTGCCTCTAGTGCTGCTAGTGGAAGTAGAACTAGTGCCTCTAGTGCTGCTAGTGGAAGTAGAACTAGTGCCTCTAGTGCTGCTAGTGGAAGTAGAACTAGTGCCCCCTAGTGCTGCTAGTGGAAGTAGAACTAGTGCCTCTAGTGCTGCTAGTGGAAGTAGAACTAGTGCCCCTAGTGCTGCTAGTGGAAGTAGAACTAGTGCCTCTAGTGCTGCTAGTGGAAGTAGAACTAGTGCCTCTAGTGCTGCTAGTGGAAGTAGAACTAGTGCCTCTAGTCCTGCTAGTGGAAGTAGAACTAGTGCCCCCTAGTGCTGCTAGTGGAAGTAGAACTAGTGCCTCTAGTGCTGCTAGTGGAAGTAGAACTAGTGCCCCTAGTGCTGCTAGTGGAAGTAGAACTAGTGCCTCTAGTGCTGCTAGTGGAAGTAGAACTAGTGCCTCTAGTGCTGCTAGTGGAAGTAGAACTAGTGCCTCTAGTGCTGCTAGTGGAAGTAGAACTAGTGCCTCTAGTGCTGCTAGTGGAAGTAGAACTAGTGCCTCTAGTGCTGCTAGTGGAAGTAGAACTAGTGCCTCTAGTGCTGCTAGTGGAAGTAGAACTAGTGCCTCTAGTGCTGCTAGTGGAAGTAGAACTAGTGCCTCTAGTGCTGCTAGTGGAAGTAGAACTAGTGCCTCTAGTGCTGCTAGTGGAAGTAGAACTAGTGCCTCTAGTGCTGCTAGTGGAAGTAGAACTAGTGCCCCCTAGTGCTGCTAGTGGAAGTAGAACTAGTGCCTCTAGTGCTGCTAGTGGAAGTAGAACTAGTGCCTCTAGTGCTGCTAGTGGAAGAAGAACTAGTGCACCTAGTGCTGCTAGTGGAAGTAGAACTAGTGCCTCTAGTGCTGCTAGTGGAAGTAGAACTAGTGCCCCCTAGTGCTGCTAGTGGAAGTAGAACTAGTGCCTCTAGTGCTGCTAGTGGAAGTAGAACTAGTGCCCCCTAGTGCTGCTAGTGGAAGTAGAACTAGTGCCTCTAGTGCTGCTAGTGGAAGTAGAACTAGTGCCTCTAGTGCTGCTAGTGGAAGTAGAACTAGTGCCCCTAGTGTTGCTAGTGGAAGTAGAACTAGTGCCTCTAGTGCTGCTAGTGGAAGTAGAACTAGTGCCTCTAGTGCTGCTAGTGGAAGTAGAACTAGTGCCTCTAGTGCTGCTAGTGGAAGTAGAACTAGTGCCTCTAGTGCTGCTAGTGGAAGTAGAACTAGTGCCTCTAGTGCTGCTAGTGGAAGTAGAACTAGTGCCCCTAGTGCTGCTAGTGGAAGTAGAACTAGTGCCCCTAGTGCTGCTAGTGGAAGTAGAACTAGTGCCTCTAGTGCTGCTAGTGGAAGTAGAACTAGTGCCTCTAGTGCTGCTAGTGGAAGTAGAACTAGTGCCTCTAGTGCTGCTAGTGGAAGTAGAACTAGTGCCTCTAGTGCTGCTAGTGGAAGTAGAACTAGTGCCTCTAGTGCTGCTAGTGGAAGTAGAACTAGTGCCCCTAGTGCTGCTAGTGGAAGTAGAACTAGTGCCTCTAGTGCTGCTAGTGGAAGTAGAACTAGTGCCTCTAGTGCTGCTAGTGGAAGTAGAACTAGTGCCTCTAGTGCTGCTAGTGGAAGTAGAACTAGTGCCTCTAGTGCTGCTAGTGGAAGTAGAACTAGTGCCTCTAGTGCTGCTAGTGGAAGTAGAACTAGTGCCTCTAGTGCTGTTAGTGGAAGTAGAACTAGTGCCTCTAGTGCTGCTAGTGGAAGTAGAACTAGTGCCCTCTTGTGCTGCTAGTGGAAGTAGAACTAGTGCCTCTAGTGCTGCTAGTGGAAGTAGAACTAGTGCCTCTAGTGCTGCTAGTGGAAGTAGAACTAGTGCCTCTAGTGCTGCTAGTGGAAGTAGAACTAGTGCCCCTAGTGCTGCTAGTGGAAGTAGAACTAGTGCCTCTAGTGCTGCTAGTGGAAGTAGAACTAGTGCCTCTAGTGCTGCTAGTGGAAGTAGAACTAGTGCCTCTAGTGCTGCTAGTGGAAGTAGAACTAGTGCCTCTAGTGCTGCTAGTGGAAGTAGAACTAGTGCCTCTAGTGCTGCTAGTGGAAGTAGAACTAGTGCCTCTAGTGCTGCTAGTGGAAGCAGAACTAGTGCCTCTAGTGCTGCTAGTGGAAGTAGAACTAGTGCCTCTAGTGCTGCTAGTGGAAGTAGAACTAGTGCCTCTAGTGCTGCTAGTGGAAGTAGAACTAGTGCCTCTAGTGCTGCTAGTGGAAGTAGAACTAGTGCCTCTAGTGCTGCTAGTGGAAGTAGAACTAGTGCCCCCTAGTGCTGCTAGTGGAAGTAGAACTAGTGCCTCTAGTGCTGCTAGTGGAAGTAGAACTAGTGCCTCTAGTGCTGCTAGTGGAAGTAGAACTAGTGCCCCTAGTGCTGCTAGTGGAAGTAGAACTAGTGCCTCTAGTGCTGCTAGTGGAAGTAGAACTAGTGCCTCTAGTGCTGCTAGTGGAAGTAGAACTAGTGCCTCCTAGTGCTGCTAGTGGAAGTAGAACTAGTGCCTCTAGTGCTGCTAGTGGAAGTAGAACTAGTGCCTCTAGTGCTGCTAGTGGAAGTAGAACTAGTGCCCCTAGTGCTGCTAGTGGAAGTAGAACTAGTGCCCCCTAGTGCTGCTAGTGGAAGTAGAACTAGTGCCTCTAGTGCTGCTAGTGGAAGAAGAACTAGTGCACCTAGTGCTGCTAGTGGAAGTAGAACTAGTGCCTCTAGTGCTGCTAGTGGAAGTAGAACTAGTGCCTCTAGTGCTGCTAGTGGAAGTAGAACTAGTGCCCCTAGTGCTGCTAGTGGAAGTAGAACTAGTGCCCCTAGTGCTGCTAGTGGAAGTAGAACTAGTGTCTCTAGTGCTGCTAGTGGAAGTAGAACTAGTGCCTCTAGTGCTGCTAGTGGAAGTAGAACTAGTGCCTCTAGTGCTGCTAGTGGAAGTAGAACTAGTGCCTCTAGTGCTGCTAGTGGAAGTAGAACTAGTGCCTCTAGTGCTGCTAGTGGAAGTAGAACTAGTGCCTCTAGTGCTGCTAGTGGAAGTAGAACTAGTGCCCCTAGTGCTGCTAGTGGAAGTAGAACTAGTGCCCCTAGTGCTGCTAGTGGAAGTAGAACTAGTGCCTCTAGTGCTGCTAGTGGAAGTAGAACTAGTGCCCCCTAGTGCTGCTAGTGGAAGTAGAACTAGTGCCTCTAGTGCTGCTAGTGGAAGTAGAACTAGTGCCTCTAGTGCTGCTAGTGGAAGTAGAACTAGTGCCTCTAGTGCTGCTAGTGGAAGTAGAACTAGTGCCCCTAGTGCTGCTAGTGGAAGTAGAACTAGTGCCTCTAGTGCTGCTAGTGGAAGTAGAACTAGTGCCTCTAGTGCTGCTAGTGGAAGTAGAACTAGTGCCTCTAGTGCTGCTAGTGGAAGTAGAACTAGTGCCTCTAGTGCTGCTAGTGGAAGTAGAACTAGTGCCTCTAGTGCTGCTAGTGGAAGTAGAACTAGTGCCTCTAGTGCTGCTAGTGGAAGTAGAACTAGTGCCTCTAGTGCTGCTAGTGGAAGTAGAACTAGTGCCTCTAGTGCTGCTAGTGGAAGTAGAACTAGTGCCTCTAGTGCTGCTAGTGGAAGTAGAACTAGTGCCCCTAGTGCTGCTAGTGGAAGTAGAACTAGTGCCTCTAGTGCTGCTAGTGGAAGTAGAACTAGTGCCTCTAGTGCTGCTAGTGGAAGTAGAACTAGCGACAGCTACGAAAACGTTGCTGGAGATCTCACCCCAGGGTGTGACTGTGTGTTATTCATGGGGGGGTTTCGTCGGTCCAGTGGTGGGCCGGTCTAGGGAAAAAAATACCAGGGCCGAATTTTGTTCCCAGTCCGACCCTGACAGTGCTTCTCGGAGTCTCATAGTGGTTGGGTACAGTGTGGTTCTGGTTCTGATGCGGCCGGTAACGGGCGGACTGACCTTGCCGGACGCTGCAGAAGGGCAGCGTGTACTGGCCCACGAAGTCGTTGCGGGAGGTCTTGTCGTAGTCCTCCACCACGAAGCGGACCAGCGCCAGCTCGGGGGTGTGGACGGTGAAGCGCAGCGTGTCGTACCACACTGGGTTGAAGCCTGCGGGGAAACAGAACGGTTCAGGTGGGTTTTTTTTTTTTTTTTTTTACAACCTGTGTGTGTGTTTCAGCAGTTTTGTTTGTATTGATTTATTGGTGTGTTGATGTCAATTTTTTTTTTTTTTTTTTTTGGTATTTTATTTTATGGATGTTTTTTTCTCTCTGTGTTTTGCGTGACGGACGGTTACCACTGCATTTTTTTTAATTCAATTATTTATTTATTTATTTATTTATTTTTTATTTATATGTATTACTTCAACTTAAACAAATACTTTTTATTTATTTATTCTTTTTCTATTTTATTTTATTGATTTTTTTTGACAGACAGTCAGACAGAAATACTTTAATGATCCCTGAGGGAAATTGCATAATTTAATAATGTATTGTATTTACATTTATGTGTACCCTGGCTGCTATGGCGACCCAATTTCCCTGAGGGGATTATAAAGTTTTATCTTAGCTACATTTACCTTTCGTGCATTTAGCAGATGCTTTTATCCAAAGCGACTTACAAAGAGTACATTTGTCAGAAGAAGGTGAAACATTTCATTGCTGATAATACAGTAAGAAAGTCAACCAGCAACAAGTTTCAAGCATTTCAATCGCTAGGTGAACCATTGCTAGTATACAACATCTCTGACTTAAGTGCCGAGTTACAAAGAGTGATTAAAGTGCCAAGATGTACAACAAATAACAGCATGAGGGGAGGGGTCATGCAGGGTTCAGGTTAACTCTGAACAAGTGGGTCTTTATCTTATCTTATCTTATAATTCTTCCGTGTATCCATGACAACATTTCCTTTTTACTTTTTTCTTTTTTGTTCACATTTGAAGATGTATATTTTCAATTCAGAATTTTGTTTCATCTTTTTTTTTGTTTCAAATTCAATGTGTGAAACGTATTGCAAACCAGAGGAGCTTTTTTATTTTTTTTTATTTTTACCACTGTTTTTATTGAAGACTTTACTCATATACACCATTACAATTCAGCACCTTTCTACAAATACAAAAAGAAGATTACAGCAGTGCAACAGTACAGATCCACCCTAAGGCATAGCTGGTAGATGCATAAATAAACAGATTATCAGAACTATATATATATATATATATACATACACACACACATACATATAAACAACAAACAAACAAACAAACAAAAAAATCACAAATCTCTCAGACAGAAGACACCGGTCAAAGGTCAAAGGTTAACTGGAGGATCTCTCAGACAAAAGACACCGGTCAAAGGTTAACTGGAGGATCTCTCAGACAAAAGACACCGGTCAAAGGTCAAAGGTTAAGCGGAGGACCTCTCAGACAAAAGACACCGGTCAAAGGTCAAAGGTTAACCGGAGGAACTCTCAGACAAAAGACACCGGTCAAAGGTCAAAGGTTAACCGGAGGACCTCTCAGACTAAAGACACCAGTCAAAGGTCAAAGGTCAACCGGAGGACCTCTCAGACAAAAGACACCGGTCAAAGGTCAAAGGTCAACCGGAGGACCTCTCAGACAAAAGACACCGGTCAAAGGTCAACCGGAGGACCTCTCAGACAAAAGACACCGGTCAGAGGTCAAAGGTCAAGCGGCGGGGCCTCACCGTTGTTCTCGATGTGGCGGGTCTCCTGCTTGGTCTGGTCCAGGGGGACCCCGTGGATCTCCACCCGGACCAGGGGGTCCACGATGGAGCCCTCCTTGATGTTCACCTTGGGCAGCTGCTGACCGCTGATCACCTTGGAGAGCACAGCAATTCATTATTATTAGTTATTATCCATCCATCCATCCATTATCGTAACCGCTTATCCTCTACGAGGGTCGCGGGGGGGCTGGAGCCAATCCCAGCTGCAACGGGCGAGAGGCGGGGTACACCCTGGACAGGTCGCCAGCCTATCACAGGGCTAACACATAGAGACAAACAACCATTCACACTCACATACACACCTATGGTCAATTTAGAGACACCAATTAACCTAATCCCCAACCTGCATGTTTTTGGTCTGTGGGAGGAAGCCGGAGTACCCGGAGAGAACCCACGCAAGCACGGGGAGAACATGCAAACTCCACACAGAAAGGTCCCAGGTCCCACATTATTATTATTATTATTATTATTATTATTATTATTATTATTATATTTTACTGATCACCTTGGAGAGCACAGCAAAGATTATTATTGTTATTAATAATAATAATAGTATTAATTATATTTTTTATTGCTCTATAATTCAACATGATAAATTACAAAATAATCCAATAATATTAATAATAATAATGACAATAATATAAATAATATATTTTATTCATCAATAATTCAATATAATAAATCCAACAAAAACAAAATCCAACAAATACCATATTTTTATATGATATATATGTATAAAATAAATACTTTAATTATAGTGTAGCACTACTAAATAGATCTATTTTACTTTTAAGACACAAGTACATTAAAGAAATGTCCTTGAGTGAAATATCACTTTTTACTCAATTTACTCTTTACTTTAATGTTTGAGCAAATTTGCCACTACGGAAAATCAAACTTGCGATCAAACTTTGACACATCTCAGTTAAACGTGAACACAGACACCAATAATGTCCAACCATGAATGCATAGAATGGAACGATTCAAGACATGCCGCCATTTTGCAAAGTTCATGTCTTTACCACATTCCTATCAACGCGATCAACTGATGGTTATCATGTGACAACTACAAACCAAGGGCGTAGATTTGCGTGGGGTGCTAAAGACTTGTCCCCATCAATGTCAATTGACGACTGAAATATTACCAAATATACCAGCAAAATTCAGGTTGAAACAGAAAAAAAGCGTCTCATGCAGGTACACAAAGGGTTAATTTCCCTCTTTGGTACCGCCTCCCAAAATACATCTGAGACAGATCTGTGTTTTGATTGGCTGATTGTCTTCTACTCTAAAATGTGTCTGGTGGTGTGGAATTTCTCAGCCATCCTGGGGTTTGGGTTTACTTAATAAGTGAACGGAATCTTTGTCTTTTGCTTACCAAGCAGATGTGTAACATTGGGATGGTGCTGTACTAAATGTTTTACTCATAGACTGTATATATATATGGACAAACCCTCCGTGACGTCACCCATAGACTTCTTAACAGCGGAGATGAAGCCTAAAATTGAGCTTCTGGGCGCCCCCATCTTGGACATTTCAGTCTGTGTTCTAAGCCCGCCTACCTCCGGCCAGACCAATCAAAGCCTCGAATCCGTGAAGGTCATGCCGTGATGACAGATGACAGCTGCCAATCAAGTTGACCACGCCCTTAATTATTCATAAAATAAATCCTTCTCTGTGCATTAAAATAATGGATTCTAAAAAAATTCACCCCCCTCACAGTTGTCATGGACTCAAACACTACTGAAAGACACCAAAACCGTTTTTTGAACCAGGCTGTAAACATGTTTATTTTGGCTGTAAAGTTGGACATTTTAACATGGGTGTCTATGGGAGTTGACTCTGTTCTGCAGCCAGCCTCAAGCGGCCAGTCGAGGAACTGCAAGTTTTTGCACTTCCGCATGGGCTTCATTTTTCAGCATGGAATGTTGCCGCTTGGTTTTACTGCATATGCATCACGTCAGCAGATAATGCATCAAACAAAGTTTAAGTCAGTGTGTCCCCACCAAAGCTCAGACAAAAACCTACGCCCTTGTCTCCAACCCTTTCTTTTCACAGTGCACCATCACAACCTCCCTACAGAAGAACCGCATCAGGATGGCAGTGCTTGCTTATCGTGGGTACATGTACATTTACATTGAGGGGCGTTTAGCAGACGCTTTTATCCAAAGCGACTTACAAAGACTTCATTTGTCAGAAGAAGGTGAAACATTTCATTGCTGCTAATACAGTAAGAAAAGTCAACCAGCAACAAGTTTCAAGCGCTAGGCTCAACCATCGCTAGCATACAACATCTCTGGTCTAAGTGGCGAGTTTACAAAGAGCGATCTGGGGTACCTGGATGTGGAGAACCAGGGCAAACACCTCTGGTCTAAGAGCAATTTGGGGTACCTGGATGTGGAGAACCAGGCACAACATCTCTGGTCTAAGAGCAATTTGGGGTACCTGGATGTGGAGAACCAAGGGCAAACATCTCTGGTCTAATAGCCATTTGATGTACCAGGATGTGGAGAACCAAGGGCAAACATCTCTGGTCTAATAGCCATTTGATGTACCAGGATGTGGAGAACCAGGGGCAAACATCTCTGGTCTAAGAGATTTGAGGTATCTGGATGTGGAGAACCAGGGGGGGGGGGGGGGGGGAACATCTCTTGGGGTACCTGGATGTGGAGAACCAGGGGCCGGTACTCGTCGCGGTTCTGCGGGGCTTCCGGGTTGAAGCGTCTGTCGGGCTGCCGCATGAAGCCCGGCTTCAGGATGTAACCGCAGCCGCCGTTTTGCCGGAACAGTCCGTCGTTCAGGTCCATCGCTTCCCCGGCCGTCTGGAAGTTCAGCGCCACTGCGGCGAAGCAGAAGAAGGTTGGGGGCTTTTTTGGCGAACCGCGGTCAACCAAACCCACCCAACCAAACCCACCCACCCAAACCCATCCAACCAAACCCACCCAACCAAACCCACCCAACCAAACCCCCAACCAACCAAACCCACCCAACCAAACCCCCAACCAACCAAACCCACCCAACCAAACCCACCCAACCAAAGACCCAACCAAACCCACCCAACCAAACCCACCCAACCAAACCCACCAACCAAACCCACCCAACGACAAACCCACCCAACCAAACCCACCCAACGACAAACCCACCCAACCAAACCCACCCAACCAAACCCACCCAACGACAAACCCACCCAACCAAACCCACCCAACCAAACCCACCCAACCAAACCCACCCAACCAAACCCACAACCAAACCCACCCAACCAAACCCACCCAACCAAACCCACCCAACCAAACCCACCCAACGACAAACCCACCCAACCAAACCCACCCAACGACAAACCCACCCAACCAATCCCAGCCAATCAAACCCACCCAACCAAACCCACCCAACGACAAACCAAAGTGGCCCCAAAAGTTGGCCAACATTGACCAAATTGTTCTTAAATGACACGTCTCTGTGTTCACTTTACTGCAACGCAGTGAAGTTAATATCAAGTTTTGCCCTCAGCACTTGATAGTATTTTTGACAGTACTGTATTGCTGCTATGATAACCTAATTTTCCTAATTTAAATAAAGTTGATCTATCTATCTATCTATCTATCTATCTATCTATCTATCTATCTATCTATCTATCTATCTATCTATCTATCATTGTTGCTTTGCATTAAAGAGTCTCCTAAATAATGTCATAATAATACTTGAATGAAGTGTTAGCAGACTGGGTGTGTCATTTAGTGTGTGACATTTAGTACCACGATAACATAATCTGAAGCATATTTTATAGAAGCAGTTTTTTTTTCATTTCTAAGTAAAAAAACGCAAGGGTGAAAAACACGATATTTGATCAAATAAGATAAGCATGAAACTTGTCCATGCATTATTGCATATCAAAAATATGTCATCAGAATTTGTGTTGAATGTGCCTTGATTTTCTGTATTTCATTTGCATCTATTCATATCGATCATCGATCATCATACATACATCTGGAAAGCAATTTGTGCGAATGCTTGAAAATACTGAGCACTGCAAACAAAGTGAATTATTGTTCAAATTCAATTTCATAAACAATGGATGGTATTTGTTTATTTAAGTTTTGGATGATAAAGATTGTTGTCTTATATTTTCATGGGTTTTTTTGTCTTGTGCCTTTTGTGCCTTGTGTGTTGAAAACGTCTCCAAAGATAATAACAACACAGGCTCACTTGGAAATACGGGCCTATGTCAAAAATTCCGAATGACCCCTTTAAATGGCCAGGACAGTGAAGAGGTGGGATTGAGCCAGGGTCACTACAAGTGCACACCTATCTGGCAGCCCGCGTTCCACATCTCCTGGGGGCTGAAGTTGGACGAGTCGGTCCGGAAGCCACTGGGATAGACCCGACTCAGCTGTCGAGAGTTGTGCTGCACAAACTCAGCGCCTGCAGAGCGAACGGCAGGAAACAGTCAATAATGTAACTCAACACTCTATGTAAGATTCAAGATTCAAGATTCAAGTAAATTTTATCGTCAGTTTTCATGAATGTACAGGCCATACACAAAAAACGAAATACCGTTTCCCTCGATCCCCGGTGCTAGAAAGCATGCAAATATAAATATAAATATATAAAAATATAAGTATAAAAAAAAAATCTAAATAGGTGGTCGCGAGTACTTAGTAGTAGCGACCATGTCAAATACTGGATGACACTGTAGAAGACTTATGTGCACTTGCACTTTACTCCTGCACATCTGTATCGTGTCATATTTGACCACTGCTTCCATCAAAGCTCATGTACAACCCTGTAGTTTATGTAGGATGTAAATACTATTGCTTTGCTTGAGTAATGCAGTAATTGCTTTCAGTTAATGCACTTTATATTTCTACAATGCTGCTACACATCATCACTTCATCATACATTCTACACTTACTACACTTACGTACTTATTGTATTTTATTTTATTTTTATTTTCCCTCCATGTTGGAACGGGCCTCCTCCAATACATTTCATTGTACAGTAGGACTGTAAGTGATGCTGCACATTTGACAAGAAAGGACTTGAATCTTGAATCTAGTCACAAGCTTTTCAACGAATGCACTTTAGCGATAAAAGATGGATGACCATCGAGATCGAAATGTTGCTGCACTGTGAATGTGTGCTTCTGGATGAGAGGATGGATACCTGACCCCAGCCCGACGGGGGCTGAATCGGGTTCAGGACAAATATTGAAGAAATGATAGCTCGGGTTCGGGTCGGGGGGCTCGGGTCACATCTGATGCTGATTTGGAAATGTTTGAATTGACCCCGCACGTTAACCCACCACGCATGTTGCACTCATCCTGTGTGTTGACATTTCCAAAATGCCTTGCAGTTTGCTTCATGAAGGCGAAGGCTTTCATAAACACAGATGGTAAAGGTGTCATTAGTATGAAAAAAGCTTGAGGCCTGTTGGGCTCGGGTTCGGGTTCGGTTTACTGTTCTGTCAAACGCGGGCCGGGCTCGGACAGGAAAATCTGGCCCGATCCGCACTCTATTCTGGATGGACACAATTTGATTTGAAATCAATAAGTCACATCCCCGCATCGCTGCTGTTCTGTTGAAGACTCCAAAAAAGTCCAACATTTTGGTCTTCAAACTAATGTGAACAGTTATATGTGTAGTTGTACATTTCTCCACAAACATAACAACTGTGGTCCCAAATTCACCATCAGCAACTCTAAAGCTTTTTGGCAGTGACACAAATATTGGGTAATATGCTGACAAATGACAAGTGTTGGGAAGTTACTTAAAAAGGTAATTAGTTATAGTTACTCACTACTTGTTCTGAGAAGTAACTGAGTTAGTAACTGAATTACTCTATCATAAAAGTAACTAGTTACCAGGGAAAGTAACTATTTATGTTACTGTAAAAAAAAGTTGCTATATGTCACATAATTTGGATTTTTCTGAGCAGTTTTCACAAGTACATAATGTACGCATTACATGCACGTTCTTGCCTTTGACCTAAATGAATTTGAAGTAGTGCTTATATCTCCACCTTTGAAAATTACAACTTTTCATCAGATTGCTCCGGACTCAACATTTCTGCTGCTTCATCGATGTGTAAAAACACATTTCTGCTGCTTGTGTGTAAAAACACTTGCCTACGATTGGCTACCATGAAACATGACTCTTGCTTTAGCCAATCATCTCCTCACTAGCGGTTTGTGTGAATTCATCGTAACGCACCGCATTTAACGTTCAGTAACAGTACCGGCGTTGTAACGACGACAACGTTATAAGTCAGAGTCCCCCGTTACTGAAAAAATAACAGCGTTAGCTAACGTCGTTAGCTAAAAACACCGTTTTTTTTTTTTACAAACCCTGACAAACGACCCTTACCCGCGTCCCTCAGGTGCTTGCGGGCTTTGGACTCGGTGAACGAGGACACCTCGTAGAACTTCTGGTGGAGGCGCGAGTGCTTGAAGCTGCTGAAGTGGACACTCTTGCAGTAGACCACGCAGTCCGAGAGCTCCTTGGACAGCCGCTGCTTGGACTTCTGCGGGGACATGTCGTTTATGGGACAAATTATTCATTTGAAACTACCGTTGCCCCCCCCCCCCCCCCAGGACATGGGGGGGCAGGGGGGTATGGTCAGAGGAAGCCCCCCCCCCCCCAGTCTGAGAAAGAAAAAAAAAAAGATCCTGAACAGAAACGGTCCAAGAAAGCTGAAATACATGCATTATTATTTTTTATCTTATTTTGACTTATTATTTTTATTTCAAGTGTGATATTTTCACATGTCACTCACGCTACTGTCATTTGCACTAAAAACATCCCCGTGTCATGTTAAGGTCCCAAACCCCCCCCCCCCTCACATCATCAAGACACATCGCACAACATCTAAGCACCCGTTCCAATAACACAGGATGATCAATAAGACATTATTAGTGTCCAGAAGAAAGTTTATTCAATCCATTGTTTTATGGCCTGACGGGCCGTGGGAAAAACGCTTTTCTGAGTTTTAAAATATACATTTTTGACAATCAAGTGCCACACCAAATAAAAGACTGGCCCGAGCCGGGCCCCGCCCAGAAATAATATCCTGGCTACGCCCCTGAGCATGAGCACCTAAAGGTGAGGACACAACCGCTAAAATAACCCTCCACCCCCCCCCCCCCCCCCTTGACATTCAGTACAATCCGCAAATGAGCAAAGTTGAGTTGTTTCAACCCTAAAACATCACACACAGTGCAGTGACGAACAACCACATCTGCATTAGGCAAGAGTCTGTTTTTATGTTCCGTTGTTCAGGAACCGGGGAGGCCCACGGACACAAGTCGTCCTCAGTCTTTTCTTGTGGTGTTGTGTCACGACACGCGCTTCGACGTCCCCCCCCCGCACCCTCGTGTCGACACCAAAGGAACCCTCTGCATGGGTGACAGCACAGGGCGCAACACAAGCCACAAAGCCCAAGAGAACCTCCACCCCCCCCCCCCCCCCCCACCGCCCCGGGAGGTAGTGTAAGGTACACCGGGCCGCGCCGGCCTGCCAACTGTGCGGTCATCGCGGCGGCGGCTAAAAGTCTCAACGTGTTTGTGTGTTTGAGTGTAGCGGGCAAAATGGCGGCCGAGGGCAGAGGGCAGAGTTCTGCTGTCATTCTGGCGCCTCGGGGGCGACGGCTGAGCAACGCTGAAAGGGGATTCCCCCCCCGTGTTGTGACTCGACAAGCTAGGCTAAGCTAACCTAAGCTAAGCTAAAATAAACTAAGCTAAGATAAGATAAGCTAATTTAAAGTAAGCTAAGCTAAACTAAGATAAGGTAAGCTTAGATAAACTAAGCTAAACTAAGATATGCTAAGATAAGCTAAAGTAAGCTAAGATAGAATAAACTAAGCAAAGCCAAGCTAGCCCGCGCTGGGGCTCGCCGAAGAAGAGTTAGCCTCGCGCCGAACGGGCTTATGTAATACGAGTTTACGCACGAGTATGCTAGCTAACACATAGCATTACTAGCAATGGTTAACCTAGCGATGGGAATGCTTGAAACTTGTTGCTGGTTGACTTTCTTACTGTATTAGCAAGCAATGAAGTGTTTCACCTTCTTCTGACAAATGTACTCGTTGTAAGTCGCTTTGGATAAAAAGCGTATATGCTAAACGCCCCTCAATGTAAAATGTAAATGTCAAACAAGAATTTCTTCATCTGTCGAGACATAATTGGAAGAATAGAGTGGGCCGGACCGTAAGACTACAAATAGGTCATGAACATTGTCAAATGACTTGAGTCTGATGCTACTTGACCAATCCCAACAGACCCCTTTCTATCCTCCTCCACCTCTGACCCGAGGCCGGACTCACCTTTATGCAATTTCCCTCAGGGATCAATAAAGTATGTCTGTCTGTCTGTCTGTCTGTCTGTCTGTCACCTCTGATGACCGAACAAACATGGCCGCCGCTGGACTGATTTGTTTTGCGCCGTCACCTCGCCTGTCCAGAGACAGTCCCACCATTCCCAGCTCTGAAACACTAGGTAACATTTATATTTATTTATTATTATTATACTTTATTCATTCCACAGCGGGGAAATTTGTTCTCTGCATTTGACCCATCCTATGGTACATAGGAGCAGTGGGGCTGCTATGTTCATTTGACCCATCCTATGGTACATAGGAGCAGTGGGGCTGCTGTGTTCATTTGACCCATCCTATGGTACATAGGAGCAGTGGGCTGCTGTGTTCATTTGACCCATCCTATGGTACATCGGAGCAGAGGGGCTGCTATGTTCAGCGCCCGGGGAGCAAGTTGGGGTTCAGTGTCTTGCTCAAGGACACTTCGACATGCGGACAGTTTTGGAGGAGGAGGGGGATCGAGGGGATCGAACCGCCAACCCTACGGTTAGTGGACGACCCGCTCTGTCTACCCTGCTCTACCCCACTGAGCCACCGTCGCCCACATTTAGGGCATTTAGCCGACACTTTTATCCAAAGCGACTTACAACGAGTACATTTGTCATAAGAAGGTGAAACATTTCACTGCTTGCTAATACAGTAAGAAAGTCAACCAGCAACAAGTTTCAAGCATTTCAATTGCTAGGTGAACCATTGCTAGTGGAAAATCCGCAAGCTCATATCCTATTCCCAATCGAGACACGGAGAGTCTCGTCTTGTTTGTGGGGAATACATTCATTGTGCTCGGTTGCCTGGAGCCAGAACTTGGGCACACAGCAATTAGAGGTGCTATAGAGTTTAGCGAGGGAGGCGACTCCTCGCTTTAATTAATACCTTAAGAAGGGAAGAGTGTTTCATTTCAAGCGGAGACGACGGTACACGGTCTCCAAACCCCTTCCTTCCTCATGCCAGACACACAGACACAGTAAGTCTCTGCATGTCTGACCTCTAGTGTACATGAGCTGCTCTCAGTCTGTCTAAGTCTCTAAATGCTAATTATGTTCCCCAGCGGAGTAGAAATTAAGAGTTGAGCGAGTGCTTAAAAGAGGACTAAAATTATGATTGATACCTTTCCCCCTTTTTTGGCTATTTTCAAGGTGATATCATTCAAATCGTCTTCGTTTTTTTTTTTTTTTTTTTTTTTTTTCCACAATATCAAATTAAATTGAGGTAGTTTTCCCCAGCTGAAGCCTATGAAGATGTGTTCAAGATTCAAGATTCAAGAAGTGCTATTGGTGCTGGACTTCACATTTCAACCAATCAGATAAATACGTTCAAATGTGTTCCCCACCCCCACACACTATAAACTATGAAGCCTGCAATGGGCTACTAGACACAAGCAAGGCTTGCTTGTTCAGCCCATTTCCGTGCAATACAATTCCAGGCAACACCTCCCCCCACTTGTTGTACTGCACTCACAAACAGAAATCCCCCTGGAAACCCGACGAGGAAGGGAGTCCTACTTTGGGAAGAAGGGGCGACAGTAGCTCAGTGGGGTAAAGCAGGGTGGACAGAGCGGGTCGTCCACCAACCATAGCGTCGGCGGTTCGATCCCCTCCTCCTCCTCTAACTGTCCACATGTCGAACCCCCACACACATGTACTGATTGTAAGTCGCTTTGGACAAAAGCGTCTGCTAAACGCCCCCCTTTATGTTGAAGTGTCCTTGAGCGAAACACTGAACCCCAACTTGCTCCCCACTGCTCCTATGTACCATAGGATGGGGTCAAATGAACACAGCAGCCCCACTGCTCCTATGTACCATAGGATGGGTCAAATGAACACAGCAGCCCCACTGCTCCTATGTACCATAGGATGGGTCAAATGAACACAGCAGCCCCACTGCTCCTATGTACCATAGGATGGGTCAAATGAACACAGCAGCCCCACTGCTCCTATGTACCATAGGATGGGTCAAATGAACACAGCAGCCCCACTGCTCCTATGTACCATAGGATGGGTCAAATGAACACAGCAGCCCCACTGCTCCTATGTACCATAGGATGGGTCAAATGAACACAGCAGCCCCACTGCTCCTATGTACCATAGGATGGGTCAAATGAACACAGCAGCCCCACTGCTCCTATGTACCATAGGATGGGTCAAATGAACACAGCAGCCCCACTGCTCCTATGTACCATAGGATGGGTCAAATGCAGATAATGAATTTTGTTCCCATATCTAAAAAAAAACTCTGGGAATGACTCAAATCGAATCGAATCTAATCTACTACGCCATTTCACCTCATCTCGGCCTTCGGCTCAACAACGCAACCGCCCCGCGTCTGGAAACCAACCGGAACATTCTCAGAGCGCAGATCAGCCCTGCCGCGTCGGTCGGTTACGTCTGTCTCTCTTGGATTCTCGCCTTTCCCCCCGCGACTGTTCTTTCACTTGCCTTCTTTTATTCCTCCCCCCCCCCCCCCCCCCACCACCACCACAACTCCACCGTCAAGCCCCGTGGCTCCGCCCCTTCTCCGTTTCCCCCCCCCCCCCCCCCTCCACGGAACTTGCCGGGTTGCCGTAAGTGGATCTCCTCATCCAACACCTCCCCCCCCCCCCTCCCCCGGCGAGGAGTCTGTCTGGTCTGAAGTCTTTGGCCTTTGATCCCATGCATGTTGCATGAGGGATGACAGAGCTATCATGCCTCGTGGACACAAAAGCGCGACTGGATTCTCCTGACACTCCTTTTAGGGGGCTAAGTGCCACAGCGGGTAATAGGAGGCGTGTTCGCGGATCGAGACGCGCCGGGGCTAATTCCAGACAGCCCTAGCGAAGGTGTTTTTTCACCCCCCCTCTCCCCGGTTTAAATTTGGAGAGGTGAAATCGATCGACTGTGTCAAGCGCAAACCGCAAGCGGATAGGGCTAGCCGTAGCCCTAGCATCGCCGTCGTTGCTTGATTGTAACCGGTATTGTTAAGTGCTACGTCGCATCAACGGCGACCTAACACTTAAGCTAACGCGAGGCAAACGGCGATAACGAATACGACAAATTAAAGGCGCGCTCATTAGGCGTGATGGTTTTTAAAATCCAAGCACGCTTTGCAAACGGCGTAGCTTTCAGTGTCACGGAATAATGTTTTAAATGGCGAGCTTTGTCTGAAGAGGCCGTTCGGCTCTGGTGGAACATTCCGTTCAAGGGAGACAATAGGGTCGAGGGTGCAGAACGGAGACACTATGTAAGGTAAAGAGAAGGAGAGACGCTATGGGGGGCTTTTGTGCGACGACAGACCCCTCTGTTTAACCTGTGTGACACGGAAGCATACGGGAAGGCTAACAACAGGATAAATATAGTACATGTTACGTATTAGATTTTTAATCAACTTAGATAAACTTATGAAGTTAGTACTTGAAGAGTAAAACATTTGGAACATAAAAAAAGATAAGCTAGGCTACATCTCTCCGCACTTAGACCAGAGATGTTGTACACTAGTAATGGTTCACCAAGCTATTGACATGCTTGAAACTTGTTCTGGTGACTTTCTTACTGTATTAGCAGCAATGAAATGTTTCAACTTCTTCTGACAAATGTACTCTTTGTAACTCGCTTTGGATAAAAGCGTCTGCTAAATGCCCCTCAATGTAAATGTAACCGTAAATAAAATGACTCCCACCACAATATCAATGACTCGGGCTGAAGGCAAAGATGCTGTCGAAAGTGCATATATATGATATAAGTGAGACGCAGCACATCGTCCACACCTGTTTCCCTCGCCCCCCCGGCTAGCCTGAATCGGATCTCTCTGTAGCCAGCTGCTAGCGTACACAACACAATGCAGCATCGTCAGACTGTGAGAACAGAGGTCGCCAATGAGGTCGCACGCGTTGTACGCAACCTTTAATTACGCATTTCAATTCTGTCAATTGGTTTTTTCACTCAAAACCCGCACGGCTGTTCTGTCTGCCACTGCACTGTGTGAAAACCACTCCAACTACCTCGGTCTGGCGCAAATCGTCTACCTTGGTCTAGTGCAAATCGTCTACCTTGGTCTAGCACACATCGTCTACCTCGGTCTGGCGCGAATTGTCTACCTTGGTCTAGCGCAAATCGTCTACCTCCGTCTGGCACGAATCATCTACCTTGGTCTAGCGCAAATCGTCTACCTTGGTCTAGCGCAAATCGTCTACCTTGGTCTAGCGCTAATTGTCTACCTTGCTCTAGCGCTAATTGTCTACCTTGGTCTAGCGCAAATCGTCTACCTCGGTCTAGCGCAAATCGTCTACCTCGGTCTGGTGCAAATCATCTACCTTGGACTAGCGCAAATCTTCTACCTTGGTCTAGCGTGAATCGTCTACCTTGGTCTAGCCTGTATCCTCTACCTTGGTCTAGCGTGTATCCTCTACCTTGGTCTAGCGTGTATCCTCTACCTTGGTCTAGCGTGAATCCTCTACTTTGGTCTAGCGCGAATCCTCTACCTTGGTCTAGCGCGAATTGTCTACCTTGATCCTGTGGCGAAAGGTGTCGCGGTGGGAGTTGTCGTCGTCGATCTCCGCCGCCTCGTCTTCGTCGCTGACCTCTCCGGTGAGGGGGTCCTCCGTGAGACCCCCCAGGCTGTGCTCCAGACCCCCGATCTTCTTGGCCTTCAGCAGGATCTTCCCCTTCAGGTCCTGGAGGGGTGGAGGGGGTTGGAAACACACGGGTGTGAGAGAGGTGTGGAAAAAAAAAACTAGGAGCTAGATGTGCGGTCGGGCTATCATTTCATCCGCAACCGCATCACGGGGGCTCAGTGGGTGGAGCAGGGTGGACAGAGCGGGTCGTCCACCAAACCGTAGGGTCGGCGGTTCGATCCCCTTGATCCCCCCCTCCTCCTCCAACAGTCCGCATGTCGAAGTGCCCTTGAGCAAGACACTGAACACCCAACTTGCTCCCTGGGCTGCTGAACCTAGTAGCCCCACTGCTCCTATGCACCATAGGATGGGTCAACCATTTTGTTCCCATATCTAAAAAATACTGGGAATGACTAAGAAGTGAATCTAATCTAATCACAAAATGCATCATCCGTCCACCATCCATCTGCACAAACGTTCTTTTGACCAATTTTCAAAACCGCGCCCGCCCGCCATTTTGAGGTCTATAGGCGATGCGGGGCGCTGCTGACGCCAGGCTAGAAAGTGATCGCCTGTTCTGGAAAGGATATAGCTAACGATATTTAACAATGTGTAGATATTGTTAATTTGATCGGTTAAACCGCCACCCGCCCGAATTTAATGAAAATGTTACATTTTTGTCACATCATCTTCCCGATCCCCGGCTAAAATTAAGCTTACCTAAGCTATCCTCACCCTTGCGGGTATCCTAATTGTCCTGTTAACCTAATATGTCTTAACAAACCCAGCAATCAAAATAAAGAAAGAAAAAAAACAAGGCTCTGTGTAATTGGGCCGTTCATATTCTTTGCCACCGGCAGCATGCAGAGAGATATCGAGGCTCCTTAATAATTCAGGGTTCCGCTGCTGCTGCTACACATCCACGCGGATCCTATGACCAAAAAAAGGGTTTGTGGTGCTGGAGGGCAGAGGGTGGCGGAGTCCGGCAGCCGTGGCGTCCGGAGAAAGTGACTCGTTTCTCTGGGTCACTCAGTTGGCTTAACTCCTGTCAGTTAGCTAGCTCCTGTGAGCTAACTCCTGTCAGTTAGCTAGCTCCTGTTAGCTAACTCCTGTCAATTAGCTAGCTCCTGTTAGATATTCCTGTTAACTAACTCCTGTCAGTTAGCTAGCTCCTGCTAGCTAACTCCTGTCAGCTAAATCTTGTCAGTTAGCTCACTCCTGTCAGTTATCTAGCTCCTGTAAGCTAACTCCTGTCAGTTAGCTAGCTCTTGTTAGCTAAGTCCTGCCAGTTAGCTAGCTCCTGTTAACTGACTCCTGTCAGTTAGCTGGTTCCTGTTAGCTTACTCCTGTCAGTTAGTGTTGTGTTGAAAACTCCTGTTAGCTAACTCATGTCAGTTAGCTACCTGGCTGAGGTAGATATGGGGGTGGTTTAGCCAAAGACAATACATAGAGTTGTCATAGATAACCATTTTAGACAGGATAATAGCTGGGGCATGTCATTATTGGAGAGCCCAGTAATGTATTATGATGCATAGGACAGGTCGACTCCTATGCGCGATACAATAGGGGTCCATTAAAGGGGTCCTTTGGAATTTTAGACATAGGACCTCAGCCTCGCACTAGTGAACTCTGCAACTAGAAGAACTGAATGAAATGTGTTAAAAACGTCTCAAATGATAAATAACACACTGGATAACTTGGAAATGAGGTCCTATGTCCAACATTCTGAACTACCCCTTTAACAGTGCCAGGGTTCTGGGCTTCACACGTCTCATGTTAAGAGAGTGTGCACTCACAGTGTTCAGTATAATGCTCCTATTGACTTGAACTACTGTAGTAGTGGCTAGACTTGCTATCAAAACCCTCAGTTTCACAGGACTAGTATCAGTAGTGGGACCTAATGTCATTTTAATCATGATTTCTATGCAGGGTGTTTTGCATCTGGCTTTGTGGAAAAATGTATTTTTGACAAATCATGGCTATTGTGGTGGAGATCACCAACCTTGTCCATCACTCCAAAACTCTTATTTGTGTGTGAAACACCTGGTACAGACATCTTTGATCCAAATGTTTTTTGGGGCAAATGTTGTTGAATGACAACTAGCTACCTTCAGATAGCTACCTACAGATAGCTACCTACAATAGCTACCTACAGATTGCTGCATACAGATAGCTGTCTACAGATTGCTGCCTACAGATAGTTGCCTACAGATAGCTGCCAACAATAGCTACCTACAGACAGCTACCTACAGATAGCTACCTCACAGATCTCCTTACCTCGGGGGATGGAAGCCCGTTCAGACTCTTGCCTTCCAGGGTACTCTTCAGCAGTGCACTGCCCAGGATGTGGTCGAGGTGCTGGGCCATGACCTTCTGCTGCTCAATGCTGCAGTGGTTCTCAATGGACAGGATCACCGGGTACTCCGACGCCTGGGAGAGGGAAAGGGGCATTCAGTAGAGTTGTAGTCAAGACGAAGATGCCTAAACCGAGACCAAGACACTACCAAGACCAGAGGGTATCGAGACCAAGACAAGACCAAGACCAGAGGGTATCGAGACCAAAACACTACCAAGACCAGAGGGTATCGAGACCAAGACACTACCAAGACCAGAAGGTATCGAGTCCAAGACACTACCAAGACCAGAGGGTATTGAGACCAAGACACTACCAAGACCAGAAGGTATTGAGACCAAGACACTACCAAGACCAGAAGGTATCGATACCAAGACACTACCAAGATCAGAGGGTATCAAGACCAAGACAAGACCAAGACCAAGAGCAACCAAGTTGAGACCAAGACCAAGTCGAGACAAAGACACTACCAAGACCAGAGGGTATTGAGACCAAGACAAGATCAACACCAAGACACTACCAAGACCAGAGGGTATTGAGACCAAGACAAGATCAAGACCAAGACACTACCAAGACCAGAGGGTATTGAGACCAAGACAAGATCAAGACCAAGACCAAGTCGAGACCGGAAAAAAAAACCCAGACTAGTGTTTAAGTTACACTCAATACATGAACAATGACACAGCCGTTAGGAACATATATACAATGTAACATATTTGGCGCGTAGTGTACGAGTGCTGCGTCATATATATAAGGCTTAGTGATGAGCATGAGCTCGCTGCTTGGTTTACGCACAAATCCCCTCAAGACCTCCATGTCCAAAACCAAGGCAAGACTGAGACGGAATACAGTCGAGTCCGAGACAAGACCAAGACCAGGTCAAAGCGGTCTTGAGACCGGTCTCGAGTAGTACAACTCTAGTGTTTGGCGGTGGGCATTTGGGGTGGAGGGTGGATGCTAGCCAGTGAAGGAACGGTGGAACGGACTGCGCCGAGCGAGGTGAGAGTCGGGTAAGGGAGGGTGGTAATCCAACACCCCAGCACATAATTATCATAGTAACGGGGTAAGGTAACACCTCCTCATAGAGAGAACGCAGCCGGAACAGACCGGACTT
>JAXIVH010000313.1:35000-52500 GCA_036785325.1 Urophycis tenuis
GAATGTAACTGTAAGTGTAAATGTAAATATGAATGTAACTGTAACTGTAAGTGTAAATGTTAATATGAATGTAACTGTAACTGTAAGTGTAAATGTAAATATGAATGTAACTGTTACTGTAACTGTAAATGTAAACGTAAACGTGAACGTAAACGTGAACGTGAATGTAAATGTCAATATAAATATGAATGTAAGTGTAAATGTAAATATGAATGTAACTGTAACTGTAAGTGTAAATGTAAATATGAATGTAACTGTAACTGTAAATGTAAATATGAATGTAACTGTAAATGTAAATATGAATGTAACTGTAACTGTAAGTGTAAATGTAAATATGAATGTAACTGTAACTGTAAGTGTAAATGTAAATATGAATGTAACTGTTACTGTAACTGTAAATGTAAACGTAAACGTGAACGTAAACGTGAACGTGAATGTAAATGTCAATATAAATATGAATGTAAGTGTAAATGTAAATATGAATGTAACTGTAACTGTAAATGTAAATATGAATGTAACTGTAAATGTAATGTAAATATGAATGTAACTGTAACTGTAAGTGTAAATGTAAATATGAATGTAACTGTAACTGTAAATGTAAATATGAATGTAACTGTAACTGTAATGTAAATATGAATGTAACTGTAACTGTAAGTGTAAATGTAAATATGTGAGCGCGTCCGACCACGGCACCTGATGTAGCCCTCCACGCTGCTCTGCCCGCGCAGCTGGTCCTCCATCAGGTAGGTGTTGTGCGACGAGGAGATGAAGTAGTGGCAGAGCGGCTGGCCCAGGTCCTGGGAGAGGCCGCCACACCGGGGGTCCACGATGGAGCCCTCCGCCGAGCCCAGGTACATCAGGAAGCCGTCGAAGGTCATGGCGTTCAGCTGCTTGGCTAGGGGGGGGGGGGGGGGGGGGGGGGAGGTCGGAGAGGTGGGATTGGTAGGGGTTAGACGTTTTTGTGTCCAGGGGGGTGTACTCAAGCGGCAACATTCCATGCTGAAAAATGAAGCCCATGCGGAAGTGCAAAAACTTGCAGTTCCTCGACTGGCCGCTTGAGGCTGGCTGCAGAACGGAGTCAACTCCCATAGACACCCATGTTAAAATGTCCAACTTTACAGCCAAAATAAACATGTTTACAGCCTGGTTCAAAAAACGGTTTTGGTGTCTTTCAGTAGTGTTCGAGTCCATGACAACTGTGAGGGGGGTGATTTTTTTTAGAATCCATTATTTTAATGCACAGAGAAGGATTTATTTTATGAATAATTAAGGGCGTGGTCAACTTGATTGGCAGCTGTCATCTGTCATCACGGCATGACCTTCACGGATTCGAGGCTTTGATTGGTCTGGCTGGAGGTAGGCGGGCTTAGAACACAGACTGAAATGTCCAAGATGGCGGCGCCCAGAAGCTCAATTTTAGGCTTCATCTCCGCTGTTAAGAATGTCTATGGGTGACATCACGGAGGGTTTGTCCATATTTATATACAGTCTATGGGTGTACTACGAACCTGGATGAACATACCCAGGCTTACTTTGGATAACCTGGATCGACAAACACAAAACTCGCAATCAAAGTTAAACGGTACCACGAAGCTCACTTACGATTTGATTTGTCGAGCCAGGTTTTCCGCTTTAGTTTCGATGCGCGTTCCCGTAAAAGGGGCGTAACCCAACGTTATTCACCATGACGCAATGGATCCGACGGAGCGAAAAGGGGCTATGTACTTCACTCAGGAGGAGCAAGTAGTCGTTATGAACTCATACGAGGAGTTTAAAAAGAAAATAACGGCAAGGGGCAATACTGTTGCCCGTAATAAGGCTAGCGAGGCGTGCTGGCAAAAAATAGCAGATTCTGTGCATAAGTGAAAAGATTCTGCATAGCCTAATTGTCTAAAAATAACTATGCCAAATGCAGAATTGTTCGCCATTAATCAGAATCAGAATCAGAAACAAGTTTGTTGCCAAGTAGGTTTGCACCTACAAGGAATTTGACTTGGTGCAATTGCTGCAAGAGAAAAACAGTATTAAAAATATAAGTAAAATAACTACAAATATATACAATGTACAATATATACGGAGCAGTAGTGCGTGCAAATTACTTGTCAGATGTTGGATTCGAACCGTCGCCTCCAGGGGAGACTGCGACCTGAACGCAGCGCCCTAGACCACTGTTCCATCCTTTCATTTTGAGAAAAGTGTGCATACGATTTTAAAATGCAAAAGCAACCTCCAACCTGCTTTATTGTGTAATTTAGGGAATTAATTTCAAATACATCCTGTATGTAAAAAAGTATTGCATGTGCCGGAAGTTAGTGACGGTGGTGTGGTAGATCAGTATCTGAACTGCACGCCAGCGATCGGTGTCCATATCTTGCCTGTCCATCATCATGCCTTTTACCCCATCTAGATTGGGTGTTAGCACGACCGCCCGAACATGGGTACAAGTAAGAAATAAGCTCAAAAAAGAGTATTTTATTTTATTCTATTCTATTCTATTCTAAAAAAAATATTCAATGTGGTAAGTTGCAATAATGTCAGGTGAATGTAGCCTATGATTTGCAATAGGCTAGGCTCTAACCTTTCATCTGATGTTGATTACATGTAGCAAATAAGAAAAAAAACTCAGCGAAACACCCTGACTATGAGGCGACGCCCAGCTTTAAGTAGCCGATCTAATCGGAAAGTTAGCTGAAAACCTCCTCCCGACCAGGTTTGGTTGCGAGCATAAGTTACCATGGTGATATAGCGCCGCTAGAAGAGAGCGACTTTCGAATGACAGCTAACCCAGGCTTTGAGCGCAACATACCTCGCTAACCCACTAATCGAGGTTCGTAGTACACCCCAAAGGTCTGCAGCAGTGGCGAAGCTAGCTAACTAGCTAGTGTGTGAAAACACTATATATTTTTCATGTTACATATAACATATATTCAGTTAAATGTACAAAACATATTGCAGCTTTTTTTTTTATTAATGAGAATCAATACTTGAAGAATGAATTAACCTACCTGTCTATTATAAGTAATATGAAAAATATATAGTGTTTAATAATGAATAATAATAACAATGCATATGTTTCAGCTTTCTATAGACCGTTTCTCTTCAGGATCAGGATTCTTTTTTTTTTTTTTTTTCAGACTGGGAGGTGGCCAGCCTCTGACCAATGGTGGCCGTGGCCCCCCCTTGGCTACGCCCCTGGGCCCCCCAGGCCCCCCCCCCCCCCTCCCTCCTTCTCCTCCATTTCCCCCCGCGCAGTTCGCTCACTCGCTCGCCCGCTCACCGGCGTCCGAGGGCTCGCAGAGCTGTATGATCCGCGCGGCGTGCCGCTGCGCCTCCTCCGCCTCCTCCACCTCCAGCTGCTCCTCGCGCAGGAAGTCGCCCAGCTCGGCGGCCGACAGCTTCTGGCCGTCGCCCGAGTAGCCCTGGAAGACACGCATGGCGTCGTCCCGCTGCGTCAGCATCTTGTAGAAGAGCACAAACTCCTCGCCCTCCAGGGTGCCCGTCTGGGACTTGTCGGCCATCTTGGATCAGATCAGAAGGGCGGGGGGGGGGGGGAGGAAGAGGCGAAGGTGATGAACGGCATCTGCCTCAGTCGAAAAGCTACCTCGATTTTGAGAGCGACACCAGCCACCCCGTCTGTTCAGCCTCCTGCCTTCCCGGAAGAAGGTAGAGCAGCTGATAGTAATTTCTGGTAACACTAACATCTGGAAAATCTGCTCTACTTGAGCGAGCGCGGATAGTGGTAGCTACGTTTAAGTGTACTCATGGAAGTATGGGTATCGGAACACCCTGGTTCCTTCGAAGGCCGGATGCCAGAAGGTGGACCTTCTCACTGTGAAGAGGCGGTGGGCGTGGTGCTCGTTCATGTCCACGTTCATCATCTTCAGCAGGTCCTGGATCTCCTTGAAGTTCATGCGGCCGTCCTTGTCCTTGTCAGCCTTCTTGAACCAGTCGCCGATCCACCTGGGCGGAGAAGTTAAGGAGAACCGGTCGCGTGACACTTGATAATACCATTAATAATAACTTTATTTAAAAGTGCCTTTCAAAGCCCTCAAGGACTCCTTACAAGACATTTATAGACTACAAAAGTACATTGAGCAGTAAAAAACCAAGCAACGCAGTGTCCTGCATGTTGTGCCCTGTGCACTTTATCTGTTTCAACCGTGGGAGGGTGAGAAATTCCTTCCTTTGTATGTCTTGCCATCTGAAGGAATTAAAAATTAAGCTACTTTGACTTTGGCATATGCCACTGCCACTGCCACTCCCGAGTACGGCACTCAGAATAAGTGCGTTTTGAGGCGGTGATTTAAAGGTGGAGACAGAGTCCGAAGTGCGAATGTCTTGACCCCATGGTGGATAAGGTTGGCAGATGGAGCTGAGAGCTGGATGGCAGAAGAGGATCGGAGAGGGCGTGAAGGTGTGTGGATGTGGATGAGTTCAGTTAGATACACTGGTGCCAGGCTGTGAAGGATCTTGCAAGTAAGGAGTAGAATCTTAAAATCAATGTGTGATATTAGGGAGCCAGTGGAGTTGCTGCAGGGCAGGAGTGATGTGTTCAAGAGATGAAAGATAGAGTTCTGGTGATGACACGGGCGGCTGCATTCTGGACCAGATATCCAAGGAAGACCACAGAGGAGAAAGTTACAGTAGTCCAGTCGGGATGTAATCAGGGTGTTTACAAGGATAGCAGTAGAGGTTGGTGTAAGTGAGGGACGAAGACGACTGATGTCGCCTATATGGAAGTAAGCAGACCGAGTACCATTATCGATGTGGGTCTCGAAAGATAAAGTACTTGATGTCAAGAGGCCTTCAGGTGGTAGTTTGCCCTGACCTGGCCTTAGCCTAGGGCTTTAAAGACCTATCCACAGATCAGGACAGCTGGGTTACGGTCTCTCCTGGAATCGTCATGCTCTTTTCCTGTCCTCAAATGCCTCTTTCTGCGGTAGCCCAGAACAGACAGACGGCTCTAGCGAGAGAGAACACGTTTTTTTTAATTCAATCAAAAAATGTTTTTAGGACGGAGAGAGGGGGTGGGGGGGGGGGGGCGTTATCCACATGGCTATGACCCATTTGTGATACTATTTTTAGTGCAGACGTTGTGTTACAACGAGCGATGTTGCATGTGAAATGAGCCTAACACCGTGGCATTGCACTAAGTGTCCGAAAAATGTTGTGCGCCATCAACTGCTGGCAAGACGCGCGTGCTACTTACACAAAAAGCGATTACACTCGATGTAAAAAAAAAGGACCTTTGCTTGTAAGCTTAATGACCTATCATTTTCCATTTACCGACAAAATAACTAAACACAATTCATAACTCTATCAAGAAACGTCATCGCTTGACACTCGGCTACTTGACGCTGTCGTAGAGGATGACATCATCTTGCCGGAACCTTCCTGGCACCTTACAAGATAAGGGCCAGTACAGGCCACCTGTAGTCATTGGATAGGGAGAGAGGGGATTCAGTTGTTTGCAATCTACAACCTCCCTGCTACATGCTACTATGTTTTACACAGTGGACCTTCAAGTTAGAACTTTCCAATCCAAAGACTTACAAGGGTGCTAAGGTTGTCCAAAAAGTATGCTACCTGTTAGCCCCTTGATGGAAAATGCCTTGTAATACTAAAGGGGTAAAGGGGGCGTTAAGCAGACACTTATGTTCCAAAGCGACTTACAATCAGTACATGTGTGTGGGGTTCGACATGTGGACAGTTGGAGGAGGAGGAGGAGGAGGGTGGGATCAAGGGGATCGAACCGCCGACCCTACGGTGAGTGGACGACCCGCTCTGTCCACCCTGCTCTACCCCACTGAGCAACTGCCACCCCTTACTAATACTAGTATCACCCACTTCGGCACCAAGGTAGAAGATTGTGAAACACCCAAAATTCTGAGCCAGGGCAAACGACACTCGAGTCGACGCGACCTCCTGCTGGCCGTGAACACAAACCTTGCGAGCAAAGGACACTCTTGCGTGAAGGCCACTTGCGCGCA
This sequence comes from Urophycis tenuis, assembly GCA_036785325.1. Classification (NCBI taxonomy): domain Eukaryota; kingdom Metazoa; phylum Chordata; class Actinopteri; order Gadiformes; family Phycidae; genus Urophycis; species Urophycis tenuis. Next base: position 40,991 of record JAXIVH010000313.1, read on the forward strand.
AAGGCCACTTGGGTGCGAAGAACTCTTGCGTGCAAAGGACACTTGGACCCTTGCGCGCAAAGGACACTTGCCCGTGAAGGATACTTTGATACTTGCGCGCAAAGGACACTTGTGCGCAAGGACTTTTGCGCGCTTAGGACACTTGCGCTCAAAGGACACTCTCGCGCAAAGGACACTTGTGTGTGAAGGACACTTGGACACTCACGTGCAAAGGACACTCGCGCATAAAGGCCACTTGCGTGCGAAGGACGCTTGCGCGCAAAGGACACTTGGCGCGCGAAGGACTTTTGCGCGCTCAGGACGCGAAGGATACTGGTCGAGCCGCTCCCGCTCGCCCATGTTCTCCAGGTTCTCCATGAGCTTCCGCATGCCGCGCACCCAGGACTGCGCCTCGTCGCCCGACTCGGCCACCAGGTCCAGGTTCCCGCGGCGGCCGCGGAACACCAGCGTGAAGCAGCGGTCGGCGGGGAACTCGTCGGCGATGCTCAGCAGCACCTCGGACTGGTGGCCCTCGCGCACCGCCTCCAGGTCGCTCACCGAGACTGTGGGACAGGCGGGGGGGGGGGGGGGGAACAGTGTCATTGGGATTACACTTGAACTTTAACAAATGGTTTGGTCCTGTTTGATGGAGTGCGGGGAACAGCATGGAGGGAATTACACTTTAACTTAAACTTTAACAAAACCACATGGTTTGGTCCAGTCGATGGAATTACACTTTAACTTAAACTTTAACAAAACCACATGGTTTGGTCCAGTCGATGGAGTGCGGGGAACAGCATCGATGGAATTACACTTTACCTTTAACTTTAACAAATGGTTTGGTCCTGTCTATATCGGGTGGGGGACAGCATCGAGGGAATTATACTTTAACTTTAACAAACTTTCACTTTTTTTTTACTTTAACAAATGGTTTGGTCCAGTTGATGGAGTGCGGGAAACAGCATCGATGGAACTACACTTTACCTTTAACTTTAACAAATGGTTTGGTCCTGTCTATATCGGGTGGGGGACAGCATTGAGGGAATTATACTTTAACTTTAACAAGACGACATTTTACATTTAGGGGCATATAGCAGACGCTTTTATCCAAAGCGACTCACAAAGAGTACATGTACAAGTACAGTAGATGACTTAAGTGACGGTTTGACGGAAATCACTTTGACATTTCTCGTTCATCAATGAATGAACGATTGGTTCATCGTTTCTGAAGTAAAAAAAACAAAACATGTCCTGCCAGTCTGCCAAACCAGCCTGCCCCTTATGCATTACACATCACCAAGTTAACAACAGCAAAGAAAAAGACTGTGTGAGGGTGATAGAGTCGTTTCCATGAATAAGAGTTTGGCTCAGTGTGATTCTTTCGTGTGATGCTATCATAACTGTTTGAGAAATGTAAAGGGGTGCGTTTAGCAGATGCTTTTGTCCCAAAGCAACTTACAATCAGTACATGTGTGTGGGGGTTCGACATGTGGACAGTTGGAGGAGGAGGAGGAGGAGGAGGGGGGGATCGAAGGGATCGAACCGCCGACCCCTACGGTGAGTGGTACGACCCGCTCTGTCCACCCCGCTCTACCCCCACTGAGCTACTGCCTCCCGTGAGACTGACCACCGTCTATGAACAAAAACGTTTCACCACACGTTTTCATCCTTAATAACGGTCACAAAGTGGCTGGCAGCGTTTTTTTTACTCGATAAAGACCAGGCGGCCATGTAATGACGGCCCCAAAAAAAGAGAGTCAAGACATCCCGGTCCACAGTAAAGGCTGGGTTATGCTTCCGCGTAGGGATTACGTAGTGATCACGCAATGGCCACGCAGTTGCTTGGATGCAGTCATGAGCCCGTGATGGTTCTGCGTGGGGTTTACGTGGGGTTTACGTGTCTAAATGCAATTCAATGCCACACCGGTAGAGGGACCAGAATGACCATTCTGGTCATTACATACGGATTACTAGCGAGTAAAAAAAAAAAGTTTACAGAAATTAAGGCAAAAGTTATATATATATATGTTGTCGCCAATCAGTGGAAGCATTTATCACACCGTAGCGGTGTTTACGAGTGGAAACCGGAAAAGCGATCTCCAGTGAATGTAGTTCGCGGACCAATCACAGCCAAAGCCGCTGTGTTGGTGTTGCGTCGCCTCGATGCACGTCTAGGATTTTTGGGAGGTGCACGTCACGTCCCCCTTGTGGCGGGCCCAAGGGGGACGTAAAGGGGTCTGTAACCCCCCCAGCCTTGCGTCAACGCGGAAGCATAAATGAAGCATAACAGGGTGGAGAGGGAGTCCACGGCCTCATCAGCATCATCAGTCAGTCTCTCTCTCTCTCTCTCTCTCTCTCTCTCTCTCTCTCTCCCTCTCTCTCTCTCTCTCTCTCTCTCTGTACTCACAGGTGGAGTGTGGCTTGCCCGCCTTCTTGGATTTGTACCAGATGGTCATGCAGTCCTCTTGCAGCTTGAAGTACCGCTGCTTCTTCCAGGTGCGGGACTTGATCTTCCTCATCACCGTGCCCACCAGCATGGAGCCCAGGTTGTCATCGCCCTGAATGCCTTTGGCATGGATACATACAGTACATGTCTGGGATTAGATAAATACATGCAAGGGGCGTAGGAACCAGGGGGGGGGATGGGGGGGGGGGGGGGACGTGTCCTCTCCAATATTGGAGACGGTCACATTTGTCCCACCCACAAATGATACCGCGGAGGAGAACATTTGATTTGATTTTGAAATCTTGCTTTTATTTTGAAAGCGCCACACAGCGGCATCCTGTCACCAGGTAGGTTACCTCTGGCCATGTAGGAAGACGATTGGTTCATTGATGACATGTTTCTGTTCAAACCGTTAACGGATCTGTCAGGTTTCCGATATTTACATTTACATTGAGGGGGGCGTTTAGCAGACGCTTTTATCCAAAGCGACTTACAAAGAGTACATTTGTCATAAGAAGGTGAAACACTTCATTGCTGCTAATACAGTAAGAAAGTCACCAAGAACAAGGTTCAAGTAAAGAGTGATTATAAAGTGCCAAGACGTACAACAAATAAGAGCATGAGGGTAGGGGTTCTCTTTCATAATATTCGTTTCGATGTCTCACTATGGGATGCACGCCCCCGCTGCATACCTCAGAAGCATTTATCTCATTACGCCAATCCCGATTGGCTGGTGAAACGTGTCCGTCCGCACCAGGTAGTCCCACCTACCTTAAATAGCTCATGCGGACGGCATCACGTCATTCAAACACCTCTTCTCACTCGGAGCGTATCTCGCGTCTTAGGCTAAATTAGTTTAACTGTCCACAGACAGATCTTATATAGCTTCTGTCGCCGGGCGCTAATTAGCCTTAGCGATTTTTTATGCTTCGACGATCACACCAGATCGTATAAGCGGTACTTTCCTTGCCCCTTCGTGGTTTTGGATAGTACTTTTCTCGGCGCCCCACCACGGCTGTTCGAGCAAAACCGAGTGTTAACACACCAGTTAATTTCTCGGCTTTTTTGGAATTTCCACAGTTAGCACACCAGCTAACTGCCTCAACTCCCCGCTTGCACACCAGCTCGCGAGGAATGGAGGATAAAGCCCCTCACACCAGAGGGCTCGGAGACTCTGCCGCCCGTCCTTGCCGCTGTGGGAACAAGATATCGAGCAAAGATCCACACCAGGTCTGCTCGGGCTGCCTGGGGCTGGAACACGCCCGGCTAGCTATCGAGGTCCCCGGCTCATGCCAGCATTGTGCGGTGTTCACGGTCAAGAGTCTCCGCAGACGGCTAGCCCGCCAAGCTAGCCTGTCTGGACAGGACCCCTATCTCTCTCCTGACGGCGCCGCCGTCGGAGATGGAGAAGAGACGGGGGTCGTTGCGGTGGCGGTACCGGAGGCTAGCGCTAGCTGGGGCTCCCAGCTCAGCCTAGCCGCGGACCCCCCGCTGGAGGAAGACGTCCTGGAATTGGACTATGGGGACGATGAAGATGCCACCTCGGAACCCCTCATATCAGAGGAGGACGACGAGGACGACATCTTCATAGCTCTGGCCCGGGCTGCACAGCCCTCGGCCTCTGTCGCCTCTCGGGATGGAGATAAGGGAAGCACACCAGTTTCTCCCCTCCCCAGCATGGACATGCTCGACGTGTGCAAGCGCGCGGCTGCCCGGCTGGACATCCCCTGGCCCGTCGTCGTAGCGGAGACCACCAGGTCTCGCTACGAGGGGAAGAAATTGCCCCTGGCCAGGAGCGCGTCGAAGCAGCTTCTCCCCGTCTTCCCTGAGCTGCTGGATGAGGTGGTGCGCTCATGGAGCGACCGCCCTTACAGCAGCAGGAGCCCGATTCCCGGTGCCTCGTCCCTCGATTGCGAGGCGATGGAGAGCCTGGGCCTGCTCCGCATGCCTCCGATGGAGCCATTAGTCGCAGCGCACCTCCACCCGCGGTTGTCGACTGTGTCCTCCAGGAGTCCCAGCCTGCCGTCTAAGTATGACCGTTTTCAGTCAACTATGACTGAGAAGGCATACAAGGCGGTAGCGCTCTCGGCCAGAGCGCTCAACGTCCTCTCACTGCTCACGGCATACCAGGCTGAGCTGTGTGAGGATTTTGGGCAAGCTCAGGACCCAGCGACGTGGGAGGAGATACCGGTTATCACCGATATGTGTCTCCGTGTCCAGCGCTGCGCGGTCCGGGCCACGGGAAAAGCGCTGGGGAATATGGTCCTGCAGGAGCGAGCGAGGTGGCTCAACCTCGCCAACCTGTCGGACCGGGAGAGGGACGACGTCCTTGACATGCCAATTGTCCCGGGGGGGATTTTTGGCTCCGCATTGGATTCTATGCAACGTCGATGCGAAGCCAAAAAGAAGGAGGACGAAGCTCTCCGGCTTTGCCTCCCTCGGAAACCCCCGGCTCCCTCTCCCCCTGCGCAGCGGAAAAGTTTCCCACAGGCTGGTCCCCAGGGTTCGCAATTTAAGATCCCCAGACAGCCGAAACTTCAGCCCGCTCCGGCCCCTCTGCCAAGCAGTCGGCCCAGCTGGCCAAAGAAATCCTCGGCCCCGGTTGCGACGCCGCCGGCACAGCCCGCGCAAGCCACCTACAGCCAGGCCAGGAAAAAGAAGAGAGCGGCCTGATCGCCACTCTCTTCACCGGTGATGCAGCTGGACGTTCCCCGTTCTCCAGCGCCACCTGTTCCACGATGGAGCGTGCACCCGGAGGCCCACCACGCCCCCGTCTCCCGGCTGCCACGGACCGTGCCAGAGCGAACCGGGAGAAACGGACAGTCGAGACAAGAGGGTTCAGCTGTTGCCCCTCTCTCATGTTCCAAAGCACGCCCATCCACACAAATGTTTGTTCTAATAAATCATGTCCCGCTGCCGCATCCAGGCCAAAGGCCGAGGGCGCAGCTGATAAGAGACAAACATGCAAAAATGAATATAAACAGCGTGGTGGCAACACCCGCTGTCCCCCCTCGGGGGAAAGCCACGGCTTTCCCCGGGACGGGGAACGTGCGGACCCCGCCGCTACGCTGCCCTCCCCGGCAAAATCGCTCAGCGGCGCCCGGGGGTCGTGTCACTTTTCCGCCAGGAGAGGTCGCCACCGCACCGCGGCTGGGGCCTCTCATGGTGGGGGGACTGCGATGTGTGTCAACCCTCTCCCCCAGATGGGAGAGATGGGCCGCACTCGCAGCCTCATCCTGGGTGGTAAGGACGATTGCGAGGGGTTACAGACTGCAGTTCGCCGCTGTTCCCCCGCTTTTCGCCGGTTTAATACACTCCCAGGCTCAGGGAGAGTCAGCTCGCGTTTTACAAGAGGAAATCCTCTCACTGTTGAACAAAGGAGCAATCTGTGTCGTACCTCCCGCACAGTGTCAGAGCGGTTTTTACTCCAGGTATTTTCTGGTCCCCAAACGGGGGGGGAGCGGAATTCGCCCTATCCTGGATCTACGTGCTCTGAACAAATATCTCAGGAAATACAAGTTCAGGATGCTAACACACGCATCCCTGTTACGTCTTGTGCGACAGGGCGATTGGTTCACTTCTGTCGATCTGAAAGACGCGTATTTCCACATCCCGATGTATCCTCCCCACAGAAAGTACCTAAGGTTTGCTTTCCAGGGGACCTGTTACGAGTACCGCGTACTCCCTTTCGGTCTGTCTTTAAGCCCGAGGGTGTTTGTGCGGTGCACCGAAGCGGCAATAGCCCCGCTGAGGCGGCAGGGCATCCGCTTGGCCACATATCTGGACGATTGGCTGCTATTGGCACAATCGGAGCAGGAGGCCAGGGCGCACACGCGTATTCTCGTACGACACCTATCCGATCTGGGTTTCGTGATAAACGCAGAAAAGAGCAGGTTGTCCCCGGCACAGGATATAATCTTTCTGGGATTATTCCTGGACTCGGTGGCTTTCACAGCGCGTCTGTCGGCAGACCGAGTGAAAACTTTCAGGGCATGCCTCGCGCTGTTCCATCCGGGCAAGTCTGTTCAATTCAGATTGTGTCTTCGGTTACTGGGACTGATGGCGTCTGCCATTCTCGTAGTCCATCTGGGTCGCCTCCACATGAGGGAATTCCAGCTTTGGGTTGCTTCATGCGGGCTAGATCCCGTACGTCATGGCGCACGGAGAGTGTTGGTCACACCGGGGTGCGCCAGGGCGCTGCGCCACTGGCGAGTCCCGTCTTTTCTGACTCATGGGGTGCCCATGGGCTCTGTCCTGTCCAGGAAGGTGGTCACTACGGACGCCAGCCTGACAGGTTGGGGCGGAATTTACGAGGGCCGGTCTGTGAGGGGCCTCTGGAGTGCGGACCTCCAGCGGTCTCACATAAATTTTCTGGAACTTTCAGCGGTGTTCCTCTCCCTGAAACGCTTCCTTCCGTCTCTTATTGGTCATCATGTCCTGGTGAGGACGGACAATACGACGACGGTGGCGTACATCAACCGTCAGGGGGGATTACGCTCCCGACAGTTGCATGTGCTGGCACGCAGACTGATACTGTGGAGTTGCGGTCGTCTCCTCTCTCTGAGAGCGACGCACGTCCCGGGAGTCCTGAACACGGGCGCGGACCTGTTGTCCAGGGGCGGGCCAATATACGGGGAATGGACTCTGCACCCGGAGATTGTGGATCAGATATGGGCACGTTTCGGTCGGGCCACAGTAGATCTGTTCGCATCAAGGGACAACGCGCAGTGCGCGCTGTTTTACTCTCTGCGCAGCATGAATGCTCCCCTCGGCGTAGACGCACTAGCGCACGCCTGGCCGCGCGAGCGTCTCTACGCATTTCCCCCCCTGGCATTGATACCCCCCACCCTGTTCAGAGTGAGGGAGTACGGCCACGAACTGATTTTGATAGCTCCGCATTGGCCTGCGATGCATTGGCTAGCGGAGATATATCAGTTGCTGTGCGCTCAGCCCTGGCAGCTCCCGCTGCGCAGGGACCTGTTGTCGCAGGGAGGAGGGGCTGTTTTCCATCCGCACCCAGAGCGCCTGGCACTATGGGCTTGGCCCCTGAGTGGTTAAATCTGTCAGCTGTGGGTCTTTCACAGCGGGTGATTTCCACTATACAGGGTGCTCGAGCCTCCTCCACTAGGTCTCTGTATGACTGTAAGTGGAGAGTGTTTGAGGGGTGGTGCCACGGAAACGGCCACATTCCTTTTCAGTGTCCGGTAGGTGTGATATTGTCATTCCTGCAGGACCTGATTGACAAACGAAAAGCCTTCTCCACGGTTAAGGTGTATTTGGCGGCCATCGCCGCCTGCCACGTGGGGTTTGGGAAGCAGACAGCGAGCCAGCACCCGCTGGTTTGCCGTTTTATGAAGGGAGCGCGCAGGCTTCTCCCCGTGTCCAGACCATTGGTGCCACCATGGGATCTGGCGGTGGTTCTGGAGGGGCTTAAGGGCCCTCCTTTTGAGCCACTGGAAGGGGCGGACTTGAAACACGTGTCCCTCAAGACAGTGTTGTTGCTGGCCCTGGCTTCGGCTAAACGGGTTAGTGACATTCACGCGCTTTCGGTGCATTCCTCATGCGCTCAGCTCTTCCCGGGCGATGTAAGGATGATTTTGAAGCCCAACCCGGCTTTTGTGCCTAAGGTGGTGGGCTCATATTCTCCGATTGACCTTGTGGCTTTTGCTGCCTCACCAGATGAGCAGTCGCCGCATGCGTTATGTCCAGTCCGTGCGGTGCGCACTTATATGGATAGGACGAGGGGTTTCAGGAGGAGCGATCAGCTGTTCGTCTCCTGGGCTAACCCTCATAAGGGGAAACCTGTCACAAAGCAGCGCCTGTCCCACTGGGTGGTGGAGGCGATTGCCTTGGCCTATACGAGTCAGGGTTTGCAGCCACCTGTGGGGCTGCGGGCGCACTCGACTCGGGGCTTGGCCACATCCTGGGCCTTATTCAGGGGAGTTTCTGTTCAGGATATTTGTGCTGCGGCGAGTTGGTCCTCGCCTCTCACTTTTGTCCGTTTCTATATGCTGGACGTCTCTGCTCCGTGCGTGGCACGCGCAGTTTTGTTGTCCTGAAACGAACAGAGTACTTTTCCTGTAGGTTGGTGGACGCTCGATAAGCTTGTCTGGCAATACGGGAGCAACCATATCCCATAGTGAGACATCGAAACGAATATTATGAAAGAGAACTTTAGGTTATTTACATAACCCCGGTTCTCTGAGTAATATGAGTGAGATGTCTCACCAGACAACCCTTCTTGCTTGGGCGAGTGAGAAGAGGTGCTTATCTTGAATGACGTGATGCCGTCCGCATGAGCTATTTAAGGTAGGTGGGACTACCTGGTGCGGACGGACACGTTTCACCAGCCAATCGGGATTGGCGTAATGAGATAAATGCTTCTGAGGTATGCAGCGGGGGCGTGCATCCCATAGTGAGACATCTCACTCATATTACTCAGAGAACCGGGGTTATGTAAATAACCTAAAGTTATGCAGGGTTCAGGTGAACTCTGAACAAGTGGGTCTTGAGTCTCTTCCAGAAGATGGGGAGTGACTCTGTAGTCGTCACATTGGCAGGGAGCAGGGAGTACAAGTACAGAGACAATGAAATGTAGTTGGCGTTCTCACCAGAAGTGCATACAAGCGATTAAAGGTGCAGTATTGTACATGAGTCGTGCAATATGGGTGGACAGTTTTAAAGCGGCAGTAGTAATTAAAGTGACAGTGGGAAAACAGTAAGTAAGAAAAGTAAACAATACAGACAGACAGACAGACAGACAGACATACTTTATTGATCCCTCAGGGAAATTGCATTCGTCACAATACTCCAGGGAAAAAAGAAAGAAGAGACAGACACTCTACATATAGTAGAGTGTTATATATATATATATATATGTGTATATATATATATATATATATATATATATATATATATATATATATATATATATATATGTATATATATATATATATATACATATATAATGTAAACCTATATAAAATATAAACGTATGACGCAAGATTTTTTGTAAGACCAGTTGTAAGACCGGATTTTTTGGAAGACTAGTTGTGCAGAGAGATGACCAGTTATGTAGTAAAATGAAATTAAAGTGAAATGAAATTACAGTTATGCAATATGAATGGATAACCTGTTATGCAGATGAAAGTGACAAATTGTATAGTTTGATGACCACAGGCAGGAATGATTTCCTGCATCGCTCTGTGGTGATTCTCGGTGAGAGGAGTCTTCTGCTAAAGGTACTCCTCTGCTGGGCCAGGGTGGAAAAGAGAGGGTGAGAGGCATTGTCCAAGATAGTCCGTAGCCTGGACAGCATGCTTCTATCTGCCACGGTCGTAAGAGTGTCCAATTCCTCACCCACTACAGCACCAGCCCTCTTGATGAGTCTATTAAGTTTATTGGTGTCCGCGACCCTCATCCCACTGCCCCAGCATGTGACAGCGAAGAAGATCGCACTGGCAACCACAGACTCATAGAACATCCTCAGCATCGTCCTGCAGATGTTGAAGGACCTTAGCCTCCTCAGAAAAAAATAGTCGGCTTTGGCCCTTCTTGTAGACGGCCTCTGTGTTCCTGGTCCAGAAACACAGAGAGTGCAAGTGTGTGCACTACACAGATAGTGCAAGTGGAGGTAGTAATTGCAGAGGTAGTACAGAGATAATAAGTCACAGTCAGTATGTATCTCTCTGTAGACTGAAAACTTGACATTTGTGTATATAGATACATCAATTGTATATCTATATACACAACTGTGTATATATATACAAGTTATCTGTGTATAGATACAAAGCTTTTGGTGCATAGATACACACATGTCTGTGAGTAAATAAATACATGTATGCATGTGCATACAGTATCTGTATAGATACATAGATTGACATCTGTGTATATAGATACCTCAATAGTTATATGTGTTACACAGCTTTTGGTGCATAGACACATACATGTCTGTGATTAGAAACATACATACATGTACAGTATCTGCATAGATACGTAGATTGACATGTATGTATATAGACACCTCAATAGTTATCTGTGCATAGATACACAGCTTTTGGTGCATAGATACATACATTGACATCTGTGTATATAGATACCTCGGTAGTTATCTGTGTATATAGATACCTCAATTGTTATATGTGTATAGATACACAGCTTTTGGTGCATAGATACATACATGTCTGTGATTAGATACAAATATGTATGTGCATAATACATGTATGTATGTGCATACAATATCTGTATAGATACGTAGATTGACATCTGTGTATATAGACACCTCAATAGTTATTTGTGTGTAGATACACAGCTTTTGGTGCATAGATACATACATTGACATCTGTGTATATAGATACCTCAATAGTTATCTGTGTGCATAGATACATAGATGTCAATGTATTTATTAATAAATGTTTGTGCATATATTCTATCCTAGAAGTATGTAATATTGATGTAGATATCATAAACATATGTGTCAGGACATGGAAACAAGGGACACAACCCTGGGGCACTTTTAGTTATTCACAGATTCTGAAAGTGTAGTTTCTAAGCTTTCCAATGATGTGTAACACATGGAAATCTGATCATATTTGGGGGTGGGGGGGGGGGGGGGGGGGGGGGGAAGCTAAAACTGAGAAAAAGCCTCCTAAAGATTTGCAGTTGTCACCTCTCTCTATTGGCACACCCGATTTCAAACACAAAATGTATACTTTTAAATAAACCAATACTGTTATCTGAAACATGGAGAGGCTTGTCTGTGATCTCAACTAACAGATTCTGCAAAAAAAAAAAAAAAAAAAAAAAACGAAAATCACTCATTATGAAAAAAAAAAAAAAAATCACTTCTTTGTTCATTTGCACAAATGTTGTTTTGGCGACTCGTGTCCTTGGATTCCATGACCCCGACACATATGTGAAGGTATGTAGACGCGTGGACAGACAGGGAGACAAGACAGAAAGAGCAGGGCAACAGACAAGGCAAGGGGACTGGACGGCGTGCAGGCTCATGACATGGTAGTTCAACACACAGGATTAATATTAATGTGATTAATATGAGCCCGTGGGAGGGTTCACAGGGGGGGAG
>JAXIVH010000313.1:57500-77019 GCA_036785325.1 Urophycis tenuis
GGACCACCCGTTTGACTGATGATGGGAGACGTGGTGGTGGGCCACCATCCTTGGAGGGTCCTGGGGTATGGGGGGTGGTCTTAAAACTCCTTAGCGAATGGCGTTGGGTCCTCAAACACCTCATCCAAGTTGAGCCATCATCAGGTCATCCACATCACTCTGGAAGACATTTTCCAATAAAAGTCACTTTGTGTTTTTTTTTTTTTTTTTCTTTTTTTTTTTAATGAAGTACTTTTCTGAAACCAGCTTCCTTATACATATGTGTGCCCATATGATAATGACTAAAAAAAACATTTGCACACAATTAAGTGTGCCAACATTACAGCTACATTGCTACATTGCTACATTGCAATTAGTTCAAGTAATTACACAAGAGGATCGAAATTGCATTTCCCCCCATACTCCAAAATGTGCAGTAGTCATTGTTACATACAACACATAACATAACATGTAATAACAGTGCACATATACACCCAGACAGACAGACAGACAGACAGTGGGCATATACATCATACAGAATACAATGATAGAATGGAATAGAATAGAAAATTCACAGTGTGAATCAATGACGATTTGTTGCTGAATAGCAGCATGTAAAACAGCACCAATCCACAAACGACTAAAGCGTACTTACAGGGTTGAATGATGCACAGGGTCAGGAAGCAGTCCTCCTTCAGTCAAATGAAGGGAGTTGGACTCGACTCCAGTGGCTAAGCACTATAGCTGGCTTTGTTTGAGGGAAAAGGGTGGCGTTTAGCAGACACTTTTGTACCAAAGCGACTTACAATCAGTACATGTGTGGGGGGTTCGACATGTGGACAGTTGGAGGAGGAGGAGGAGGAGGAGGAGGAGGAGGAGGAGGGGGGGGGGGGATCGAGGGGATCGAACCACCGACCCTACGTGGGGGGACCCGCTCTGTCCACCCTGCTCTACACACTGTGATACTGCCATCCCCCCCCCCCCCCCCAACACACACACACACACACACACACACACACACACACACACACACACACACTCACTGTGCCGAACCAACCGAAAGGCGATTCTCCTGCACTAACTGCAAAATCGGGGCAACACTGACCGCCGAAAACAGTGTATTTTCAGGCAGTGCAGGAGAGGTGATTTCTGTGGGAGATAGTAATTTCCCCCCTGGCGTGGACAATGGGGCTATGCAGTTTACCAGACCTTATTCACATAATACATAATTGATCCTACACTGGTTAATGTATAGAATGAGCCTTTATTTACATTCATAGCTGCATTCAACACCTACAACATGCTGTTTCCCTGCATCCCTGTCTTGCATCAGGGATCGAGGGGAAACGGCATTTGGGTTTGGGTGTGTCTGTCCTGTAGATCAAGAAAACTGACACTAAAGTTGACTTGACTTCATCTTTGCACACAAGGAGCCTATGCCTTGTTAAGTATTCTACAATCCACTATTTTCCATACTGAGAAATAAAACTCGCTATGTCGATTCAATAGTTTGATTGTTTTACACACACACACACAAAGTTAAGAAAAGTTTGGTTTCAAAATATATAAGCGTGTTTTCTCCTGGGAGTACTGGGATCTGTGTTTTTAAAATATGTTTGCTTCTTTCAATAAAGGTTCCCAAGTCTTCACCATCAGATCATGGCTATTTGTCCTTGTACTGTATCCTTAGAATAAATTGAACAACTACAGAGAACGAAATGATAACAGGGATGAAAGGAAGCTGTCCACAGAACTGAATAAAGGTACGTTTGCACCTCGAAGAGCTGTAATTCTGACCACACACGCTATTCACAGACAGGGGAAAAGACTTTCAACAGTTTAACAACCCCACAACAACGTAGTTGCCTGTTTGTTGGTAATGAGGTCATTTTTCAATAGAATCACTAGGATACAGAGGTCATCACCCTATCTTCCCTGAAATATCTAGACTTTTTCTCAGGTCTATGGTTGTACTGTATCCTGAGATTATTAACTATAATATTGTATATATACGAGCACGAAACAACTACTGTAAAAAGCATCTCTTGTCACCCACACATACACACACGCACGCACACACACACACACACACACACACACACACACACACACACACACACACACACACACACACACACACACACACACACACACACACACACACACACACACACACACACACACACACACACACACATTTACATTGAGGGGCGTTTAGCAGACGCTTTTATCCAAAGCGACTTACAAAGAGTACATTTGTCAGAAGAAGGTGAAACATTTCCTTGCTGCTGCTAATACAGTAAGAAAGTCAACCAGAACAAGTTTCAAGCATTTCACACACACACACACACACACACACACACACACACACACACACACACACACACACACACACACACACACACACACACACACACACACACACACACACACACACACAATCATTCATATCAACCATATCAACACATAGGGCAGTCCATCACTCCCAGCCATCCCATAATAACAAACGATCAGCTATGATTCAGATTCGTGTCCTTAGGACACCCAACATACAATCACAAAATCTTGCATGTACATGTGTATAATAAAAACATCTACTCAATGTAAGGCGACATTGATCTACCAAAACTTTAATTTCCCTCCGACTTTTTTTCTTTGGCACAAACCAAAACGAGACGACGAATATAATAACTCCTTTGCAAGAATGAAGCCTGTCGCGACTCACCTGTGGCAGAAACATCGCAGGCTGGTGGGTCGTGGTTCGTGCTGTCGTGGGTGCCGCACTGAGAGAGAGAGAGAGACGGCAGACAGTCCACGCTTATCCTGCAGGCCACGCCCCCCTCACCGTCTCTTATAGGTGCTCAGATCCCCTCCCACCCTCCCTCTCTCTCGAACCTGCCTCACACACACACACACACACACACACACACACACACACACACACACACACAAACACACACACACTCACACACATACAAACACACACACACACACACACACACACACATACACACACACTCACACACATACAAACACACACACACACACACACACACACACACACACACACACACACACACACACACACACGCACACACACACATACGCTTATCCTGCAGACCACGCCCCCCCCCCTCCCCTCCCACTCTCCCTCTCTCGAACCTGCCTCCCTACCATGTGATGCTGAGGAGGTGCATTTCGGACAGACAGACAGACAGACAAACAGAAATACTTGAATGATCCCCGAGGGAAATTGCATTCGTTACAGATACTCCAGTTAAATGGTAAAGGGAAAAGAAAAGAAAAGAAAAGAAAAGACAGTGCAGAAGTGAAAAACAGTAGCCTATAGGAGTGATAAATAGAAATATATAACATTTCATTTATCTGGAGAATTTAAACGCCACTCACCCCAGTGAGCTGGTTTGACCATAGATTTTGTTTTTTTGTGTGATGTCAGCAGCACAAACTAAATACAAACATAGTCAACATAATGGCACTTACCTCAGACCAGAGATGTTGTAGCAATGGTTCACCTAGCAATTGAAATGCTTGAAACTTGTTCTGGTTGACTTTCTTACTGTATGAGCAGCAATGAAACGTTTCACCTTCTTCTGGCAAATGTACTCTTTGTAAGTCGCTTTGGATAAAAGCGTCTGCTAAACGCCCCTTAATGTAAATGTAATATAATGTTTAAAAAAATAAATAAAGGGTGGCTTTGAATGAAATCGTGCATTGTGTCTGAAATGTGTAAATATTGCGACAAAAAACAGATTTCATCTTTGAGTAGCTTATCTTTTTTTTTTTTTTGTTTTATCTTGAGTGGCTTATCTCGAGTAATCCCAGAGAAATGCACATGCACATTCCTGACCCCCCCCCTGAAAAAAACAGGATCAATGATCCAGCAGCACCCAGCCCACCCCACCCTCACCCCCACCCAGTCTCCCCACCCACCACAACCACCACACCACCCTTCGCCACTCAACCGCGCCACAAAACCTGGACCCGGACCAGCGGATGGACAGAGATGGGGGGGGGGGGGGGGGTTGCGGGGCGTCCCGGGTCTCCAGCGAGAGCCAACGAGGCGCCGCCGCGGACGCACCGCCAGCGGCCGAGAACCGACCGGCCGCCCGTCTCCGGTTACTAAGCAGGCGCGACTCGTGAATATTTCAGCGGCACCGGTTTATCAGCAGGCTGGGTCCGCACTGAGAGGAGGGGGGCCCCCCGCTGGAAGACACACACACACACACACACACACCTCGCCAGCATCACCACCCTGCCCACGCTGCATGGTGCCACTCTGATTACCACGCAACGGGCGGTTGGGCATGGTGTGTGTGTGTGTGTTGGGGGGGGGTGACATTATGATATTCATCTGTAATTTTAACTCCTACCACCAATTCACGCAAATACAAACACACACGTATGCGCGCGCACGCACACACACACACACACACACACACACACACACACACACACACACACACACACACACACACACACACACACACACACACGCACGCTCGTGTTCCACGGCATTAATAATCCAACGAAGCAGATCAGCTTCTTGGCTCACATTTCGCGTCGGAGACACAACTACTGAAGTGTGTGTGCGTGTGCGTGTGCATGGGCGTGTGTGTGTGGCGGTATTAAGGGTAAGGGTGTTCCTTTTCAATGGTCCCTTCGTAAAAACGTACTTGCCCTGCAGACCACAATATAACAAGTCAATAACGCCAGTCACATCATCACAGGAGCTTAAATTGTGGTACAATAAATGTCAGTTTTGTTAGTCAGTAATGGTTTTCAATTTTACCTTTTAGTTGTCTTCTTCTAACAGCGAGGAAGACAGAAATATCTCAATAAACTAAAAGCAAAGGACATAGGTGATGTGTGCAATGACGGGCCAGAAACACAAATGCAGTAACTGGTGGCTTACACTAGATGGTGGTGTCGCCTCGTCTTAATTCCCGTTAACCTAATGCTGTGCCATGCCATATCTAGTCAAGTCAAGTCAAGTCAAGTCAACTTTATTGTCAGTTTTCATGAATGTACAGGACATACACAAAAACAGACAAACAAACACAAATGCTGTTTCCCTCGATCCCTGGTGTAAGACACGCATGCAAAATATAAATATATAAAAAATAAGAATACAAAAATACAAAATAAAAGAGTAGCGAATATATACAAACAATATAAACAGTATAAACAGTATAAGGTGTAAGGTGCAGTATATACAGTATGAGCAGTAGGCCTATGGACAGTGTATTAACAGTGTATAAACAGTATGGACTTTTTTTAAATAGACAGAAGGAGACAGATTTATATTAAATGTAGTTATTAAAAAATAGGCTAGTTATATGCCATGTCTTCAGGCATAGAACAGAATAGAATAGTCTTTATTGTCATTATACAGTGTACAATGAAATTTGAAGGGTGCTCCCGCAGAGCTAGTGCACACAGAAACCAAAGAAAAAACAAAACAAGACCAAAAGGAATATAAATTTTATATACAACGTATTTATTTATTTATTTATATTTATTCATTCATGTTTTTTTCCTTATCTGTAATACAAACCTGTATGTGCCTACTCTGAGGATTTTATCCCGAAATGCGCGATTCATAAGGACATTTCAGGTTTGTTGGGGCACAACGCTAAAAAAAAAAAAAACACTGGTTTCAACAAAGTACGTTGTGTGTCTATCATATAGGTTATTTAAAGCTATTTAGAGCTATTTAGATACTATGCTATTTTATACCTTATAGACAGTTAGACTATTAAAACGATTACTGTAGCCTACATGAAGAATTGAAAGGCCCATATCAACTGAAGTTCGACAATATAAATATTTTGTTTTGTGGATGATGACGACGATGACGTTTTGCATTTCTCAATATATTTTCTATTTTACAAAAATAAAAAATTATAAGTGCGCACGATTATACCTGAATTAACCTCATTATTATTTCACCACTACGCATGCACCAACTATTTCACATCAGACTCCATCTCCAAATATCGCTACGTTTCTATTCGCTGAACACACTTCCTGGTTTGCAGCCGTCGGGGCCTTCCGATTGGCCAGGACCAACGATGAGTCTCAGAAAACAAGCGACGCGATTGGCGGATTCTCACAAGCCTCTGCAATAAACGGACGCGAGACGAACGCTGAACACAAGGAGCTAAAAAACGGTTCATAACTTACGATCAATAATGATTAATTGGAAGGTACGTGGACACTGTTACGCATACGTGGTTTTAAGTATGTAGTGTACGATTTAATGTATGCGTGCATGCAATATTTCTCGCGATACCTCAGCTTTGAGAGCTGTTTATGCGGAAGTAAGCGTGCACGCCGGACTTATGTTATTACTGATACTACTAGACTGGCATACATTTACAGTTGTAATTGTATATCAGTTGTCTATTATTTACTTTGCGTAGAAAGCAAAGAATAACCATTATTGGACTGATTAGATCGACATCCCCATGTACAACTTGTCAGACAGCAGTACAACTAAGGGAATCAATAATCAATAATCAATCATAGCAAGTTGGGCAATGGGAAAACAGTGGATGGCGAATGAGGTATAATAATATAATGCGGTTATTATTAGGTTTGCGGTGGAGATCGGTGTCTTTGTGAGTGAGTGAGTGCATGAGTAACAAAACACCATTTGCTGGCAGCTGCACACACACACACACACACACACACACACACACACACACACACACACACACACACACTGAGACTAAAATAGCTCCCATTCCTCCACGCCATTGACGCGACCACGCAGCTGTCATAGGCTCTGTTGCTCCCGATGGGAAAAAAAAAAAGAGGGTGGGGGGGGGGGATGGAAAAGATGACCCATACCTCCAACACCTATACCACCACCACCACCCCGGGGTGAACCAAAAAACCATGTGCTTCTGTCGGTTTCACATGTTGACAGCGATCGACTCCTATTCACCTGGAGAGACAACACATAGTGCGACGTCATCCCCATCTCCCTGCCACATAACGGGAGCGGTCTATCATGGCTCTATGGTGGTCCTTCTCCTCCCCCCCCCCCCAGCCCCCCTACGTCTGGTAACGAGTGAAGCAGCACTGCTTCTATTTTTAGTCCTGACGATAACGGCCCGTGGGTTGGGTAGAAGTGTCGAGAAGGATTGTGTCAGGGTGGGGTGGGATGAACGCACACACACGCACACGCACGCACGCGCGCGCACACACTTTTTTCCACCCATCACTGTTCATCTTTTCCTCCTCCTAATTATATTTCTGTCCTGTCGGATCGCGATGGCGGTTGACCCAAATATAGTCAAGGGCTGCGATTTGTCACCCTCCGGGTGTGATGACGCCTCAATGTAACGCTAATAGTAGTGGCCGGCCGTCCGTGGCCACCTGTTTGTTCCCCTCCCATGTGTTTTTGTCCCCCGTCAGAGTTGCGTCATTGTTGACCCCACCCCCCCCCCAAACAAATGTTTTTTTTTTTTTTTTTTTTTCAATGACATCGCTTTCATGGCTTTCTGTATTTTTTTTATGAACGTTTCCTGCAGTAGGCCTACATCTTTGTGGTCAAATATTTTCTTTTTTAATCTGCCACCATTAAAAAAAAAAGTTTGGGGAACATACAGTGAGTGATACAAGTGTTTGTATACTAGCAATGGTTCACCTAGCAATTGAAATGCTTGAAACATAAGAATATGAAGCATTTCATTGCTGCTAATACAGTAAGAAAGTCACCTGAACAAGTTTCAAGCATGTCGGGGTCATGGAATCCAAGGACACAAGTCGCAAACACAACATTTGCGCAAATTAACAAAGAAGTGATTTTTTTTCAAAATGAGTGATTTTCGTTTTTTTGCAGAATCTGTTAGTTGAGATCACAGAGAAGCCTCTCCATGTTTCAGATCACAGTATTGGTTTCTTTAAAAGTATACATTTTGTGTTTGAAATCTGGTGTGCCCATAGAGAGAGGTGACAACTGCAAATCTTGAGGCTTTTTTTCTCAGTTTGAGCTTTTTTGATGTTCCTACTTTCAAATGGCCACAACTTCTCTAAATATGATCATATTTCCATGTGTTACACATCGTTGGAAAGCTTAGAAACTACACTTTCAGAATCTGTGAGTAATTCAAAATGCCCTTGTGTTCCTAGTTTCCATGACCTGACACCGTTCTCTTTAAGTCGCTTTGGATAAAAGCGTCTGCTCAATGCCCCTCATTGTAATAAGTGACCACTACTGCCCCTTACCCTAGACAACCCCCCCCCCCCCCCCCCAACACACACACACACAACCACACACCGCTGTCTGTCTTTTTATGGACGTTTCTGCATAGTACATCTTTGAGCACAAAGATTTTTTTTTAATCTGCCACCATTAAAAAAAAGTTTGGTGAAACTGGTTATAAGTCGTTTTGGATGAAAGCGTCTGCTAAACGGCCCCTCAATGTAAATGTAAATATAAAGTCATGTCATGTAATGTGGTCACGCAGAGCTTCCGTACTCGCGAACCCGCCTCCACAGACTCATATTGTAAACACGGTGGCCATGTTTTTTTTTTGGGGGGGGGGGGGGGGGTGAAAAAACGGAAAAAAAAAAAAGGTGGCTTTGAATGAAATCGTGCATTGTGTCTGAAATGTACAAACAGATGTTATCTTGAGCAGCTTATATTTTATCTTTTACCCCCCCCGCCCCCCCGCCCTTCCTGCTGCTAGGCTCTGGACAACGTGCCCCTGCTCTTCTACATCTTGGCCCTGAAGACCCTGGTGCTGTGCCTGGGCTTCGCCGCGGTGAAGATCTACCAGAGCAAGAAGGAGCAGAAGGCGCTGGAGCTGCAGCAGGCGGAGCGCCGCCGGCTGGCGCAGCAAACGCAGGAGCTCCTGGACAACAAGAAGGACGACTGAGGGAGGGAGGAGGAGGCTGGAGGAGGAGGTGTGTGTGTGTGAGGGGGGGGGCGGGGGGGCGGTACTTCCTGTTTGGTGCTGCGACCGGAAAAGAGAGTGGGAGAAACGTCACGGTCGATTTGATTGAATTAGGGTGAGGCCCTAGCCTGGCTGACGCGTCCACATCTCGATGAGATGGTGGTCTGGGAACTAGGTGTGCATTTTCTCGTATTTGAGGCGTGGTTTACGAATGCCTAGAGCCGTTTATTGGGCGCTACGAATGTCTATCAAATGGCGTCTGGTTCTTCACATGCTGCTTTGCGCGCGATTCATAGCCAATTGCTACTAAAAATGAGCTACTAAAATTACATTAATTGCTACAAAAGCTACTTAATACACTTTCTAAGGCTGCATCGAACGGTAACGTTGTGTCCGCTGCCATGTTGGATTAACACGCTACAAGCTTCGGTGTCGT
Source organism: Urophycis tenuis (assembly GCA_036785325.1). Lineage (NCBI taxonomy): Eukaryota > Metazoa > Chordata > Actinopteri > Gadiformes > Phycidae > Urophycis > Urophycis tenuis. Next base: position 66,843 of record JAXIVH010000313.1, read on the forward strand.
GCATAGACGTCGTCATCGTCTTGCTGCCCCCCCGTTCTGTGATTGGTTCCCTAACTCAGGGGAAAATAAGGGCGGTGGTTTCCAGGCTGTCTTTGCAGTGAGAATGAAATCGCGCGCAAAGCAGCATGGGAATTCCCAGGCTAGTGGGGCCCGGCAATAGGCTTCATGCCGAGCTCCACTACGTCCTGAACGTAAACAGGCTCCTTTACTTCCTGTCTTACATTATTGGACAAACTGATTAATCCAGGTGTGTCTGACTCTGACCTCAGTAGTCACAACAACGGTCAGACACACCTGCTGGAGTGTGTCTCAATCCACGTACTTCCACGAGTACACTTCCGTACGTGCACTGTGTGCACTATGTACTTACTGATGTAGTGCGTGAATTCCGTCTAAGAAGTACCGTCTCAAATGAAGCACTCCCGTTTTGCACTTACCGGAAATGACGATACAAGCGTTCGTTCCCGTATTAGCATTCACGTATAAGCATATCAGCACAAACCGTTCACAATCGCTTATGACATCTGTCATACATCTGTCTAACAATAAAATGGTGATACATAATGAAAAATAACCACTTTTCGATTGATGTGTAACGTTATATCTTAAATTTAAAAGGAGTGGTCTGGGCCAACGGTCCACAGGTGTCGTCCGCAATCTTTATCAGATTTTTTTGGAAAGTGCTGGCGTTCCCTCCCCTTCCGTTACGTAGACAAAATGGCGACCATTGAGGGTGAAAAGTGTCCAGCGTAGTACACTCAGCTTTTTGACCGTTATGAGTGCACCATCCGGGTATTAGCAGTGTACTGCATCTTGCCGCAATTACCAGTGTGAACGCACTATGTACTCAAAAAAGGAAGTTTAAGTGCGCAAGTACGTGAATTGAGACAGATCAGTTTGTCCAATAATGTAAGACAGGAAGTAAAGGAGCCTGTTTACGTTCAGGACGTAGTGGAGCTCGGCATAAAGCCTATTGTGCGAGTGACGGTTCAAGAGCTCAGGGCGATTGTGCAAAAAGAAGAAAAAAAAAACAAGAAGAAACGTAGAAACATCAATTAGAAATAAATAGATAAATAAATAAATAAATACATAGATAAATACATACATAAATAAATAAGTGCATACCGGTAGATAAATACATAAGTAAATAAATACAAATGTAAAAAATTAATTTCTACTAAAGTAAAATGAAGCAAACTAAGCAGTGTAAACACTGTGCTGTGATAGTGTAGTAAATAGTGCAGTATGAATCAATGTGTTACAATGAAGCAGCAATGCCTGTAACACTCACAGTGATACTAAATGAGAAGCATTTCCATCGACTTTGGCTCATATAGTGTTTGTCCTGCGACTGTCACCACGCTGTGTTAACTATACATTAACGTCTTTGCTATTATTTATGTTATTTTTTCTTTCTTTCTTTTTATTTTGTTAGTGGGGGCGATGAACACCATGTGACCGAGGGCCGATGTTTTTAGTGCCGGCTGAAGAAGACCTGAGGTGAACTCTTCCCCCTGAAGTGGACACTCCGGTGGACTTCTGGGTTGTGGTAGTGTTACCTTTCGGTGCGTGTGTGTATGTGTGTGTAGACACACTCCGCTTCCGGAACGACAACACGGTTTCATGGAGTCGAGTTCAGAGTTCGGCATAGGACACGTTTTTAAATCAAAAAAAGGGATCATTACACAAGTTATTTTGTACGTGTGTTTCTTTTTGTTTTGTAGGTGCATGCACTACAGAAATGACGTCTTACCCCGACGTACACTTGACCGTGCCATTTGTCAAACATTTAAAGAGACAGCGGTGCATTGATGTCCTTGGTGATGATTTTGATGCACAAAATGATATTCTTGCATCAAAATGGTCACCCCTTCAAATGTTTGCCTTTTGTTTTTACTTTTTCTTGGTCGAGAAATGCCAAGACGAGCTTTCATCCTCACAAGAGTTTTTTTAGAACCTAAACACATGTTGTTGCTGTTGTTGCATCAACAGCCATTATTTATGCAATATTCAATGTTTATACAGTCAAGTTAAATGATCTGCTGTCTGTAAATAAAAAGCCATTGTTAAGTCTTGTCACTGATTTTCTTTGGATACTTAATATATTACATCATTCAGATAATTAAAATGTATGCAATTCAAATAAAGATAATATTGATACCACTGCTGCAGAATACCACGTGCAATGTAAACAATGGTTTACAATTAAGTAGAATTGTTAATAAACTATTCCATGGAAACTTGTGCAGCACATTGACGAGAATACACCTGGCAATGCAATCGCTATTGATTTACGTCACTAGAGGGCAGTAGCAGACCTTGATTCGGTCTGAAATAGCCTTGTTCTCTGGATTTTGTTTGTCTTCAGTTTACTTATTGAGGCCAAAGCAGGCTAAACTTGACCAGACCTGCCTTTTCAATGTACAGATTAAAACCTGACGAGAGAGGAATTGTATAGTTAGTGTGTTAAGTCCAATAGTTAGTGTGTTCGACTCCTATAGCCAAGAAAGGCTCATAAATGACATAGAACTAAATATCACTTTGGATGAAAAAAAAAAAAAAAACATCTGCAAAAATGACCAACACTACTCAGAAAACCACAATGACAACTGCATGGTTATATTGTCAGTGAAACAAAGTGAAATAAAATAAAAACCCCAATACATACCATGTAAGTTGAAAGTCAAGTATTTATTGAATGAAAAAAAAAAAAAAAAAAACTGAAATCAAAGAGTTAAATAACAGCGCTTTGCTGAAGGTAAATTCTTTTGACCTTGACTTGCTCTACCCCTGGGGGGGTTCAATCTCGCCGCTCCGCATGCCCTGTTCACAGTGCCGTCCCAGGTGTCTGAAAAGCATCTCTCAAGGGGGCCCTGTGTTCATACAGTGAACTCCCCCCCCCTCCCCTCCAAGCATTATATAAATATAAACACAGTGAGGCTGAACTGGAAAATGTACCCCCCCCCCCCCCATCTCCATCCCCGGCCCCCCTTAGTCAAGACAATGAGTCAAGATAACTTCTGAAGCTAACCGGTATTTTCATTTGCATTTTACTAGCAAACTAGCAAAATTTTGCTTTTTTTTTTAAGCTAACGATGCGAATCGACGCAGTAACCCAACAGTAGAATACAAAGACTGCCATTCGGAAACCTTGCCTCATAAATATTTTTTTTTTCTTTTTTTTTTTTACGGCCGGTATGTCGTAAATGTAGCCCTCCGTCAGAAAAGTAAACCGCATTCAAATTGTTTTACAAATTGTTTTTCCAGTTCCTCTAATTCATACAATCGTGCTAATTTGTTTGATTTTGGCGCAGGGAGGGTGATAAATGTAGCATAGCATAACATCACAAGCGCGCACGCACACACACGGTGCACACACACACACACACACACAGTGCATATTCCCCTACTTACTTACAGTGGTCTTATACAAATGGTTATCAGAAAAACAGCTTTTACATACAGAACGCCTTTGTTTGGGTGGCGACAAACAAACCTTCCGGCAAATTCTTTTTCCGATTTTAAGTTTGAGGCACGGAATCTCCGCCGCACCTTCCTCCAACGGATTCAATCGAGTCCAATCCTCGTCCACTTATCAAGTCGTATGTCTTTAAACATGAAGTCTTTAAAATGTGAACATGCTGTTAAACATGATCCATGAGCCCAAGCCCGTTCTCGCCATCTCAACATGTATGCTTCCATTGTCCGTTGCAAAAAAACAAAAAAAACAAACAAACCTAAACAAATAGTAGCTATAGCCTGCAAAAACCCATCCCCGCCAAATTCTTCCGGAAACAAAATATTCACCACCGGAACCTACGTTTTGTCGGGTACTTTTAAGAACACCGATTCAAGCGTTCCGATTAAATGCCCAACGATAAGCAAAAGAAAAAAAAAAAAAGGGGTTAGCCCTATATTCATAGATTAACCTACACGACAACGTAGAAAGTATCGGTTAAAATTGTCAAGTGTGTCTGTCGCACGAGGGTGTTGACGAGGAACCAAAATGGCCGCCGCGGGTATATATTGTAGCTCCGTTAACCATAGAAAAACAAAGTACGCAAACTATATTACAAATCGCTATGATGATTTGACAACAAGTATATTGACGAGTCGGCGACCTTCCCGCTCCGTCAAACACAAAAGCCGAGATTTTATTAAAATGTAATAAAATAAAAAAAACAACAAACAAACAACCCCATCCTTCTGCTGCTCAAACTTAAAAACCCTGACCTCCGAACTTAAGTCGGGTTTCGGATTCGCCACCGAAAGCCGCCGCCCCCCTGGCGGAGATTCCGACAAAATGAATGATGAATCACAGTCGAACCGACAACGCCCCTGACGGCTCGTTCAGCAAGCTCAAGTCCGAGTCCGCGACGTCAGAAACGCAAACGGAAACGAAAAACGCAAAAAAAAAAACACGGACCACGGATGGTATACACGCCAATACGTTCCATCTCTTGAATGACACCTCTCTCATCGTCATCATCATCGTCTTTGTCCACGTCGCTTATGAAAATGCACGTTTTGCTTTTTTTTTTGCGTAGGGGGAGGAGGGGGCGGCGACGTCTCTCCTAGTCGCCACGGCAATGGCGATGGCGGCGCGAAACCCCCCGAAAACTTTGCGCTAGGGGCGTGTCTTCTCTTTTTGTGTAGTTTTTTTTTTTTTTTAGTTCCACCCTCCTCCTCCTTCTCCCCCTTTGTTAATAGATAATAGACCGGTCCGACCTCTGGAGAGAGTGAACTTCCAGGTGTGGGCGGGACCTCGGCTCGGCTGGCTCGCTCGCTCACTGCTTGACAAAGTCGGGCCGACGGGTCTGGATGATCTTGGGCGGGCGCGGGGGGCGGGGCTTGTCCTCGTGGTCGCTGTCGTCTGGGCCCGAGCTGTCGCCGCCGCCAGCGCCAGCGCCGCCGCCGCCGCGGCGCTCGTCCTCGCACACGTGCACCACCACGCTGGGGGTGGTGGGCGTGGCCGTGTGCAGCTCGTACTTGTCGCCTGGGAGACGAGAGGAACACATGGTTTGACGTGAACATTTGTGTGTCGGGGGTCATGGAATCCAAGGGCACACAAGTCGCCAACACACACATTTGCAGCAAATGAACAAAGAAGTGATTTTTTTTTTTCAAAATGAGTGATTTTCGTTTTTTTTTGTTGCAGAATCTGTTAGTCGAGATCACAAAGCCTCTCCATGTTTCAGATAACAGTATTGTTTTATTTAAAAGTATACATTTTGTGTTTGAAATCGGGTGTGCCCATAGAGAGAGGTGACAACTGCAAATCTTTAGGAGGCTTTTTCCTCAGTGTTAGCTCTCGTGATGTGCCTACTTTCAAATGGCCACAACTTCTCCAAATAGCATCAGATTTCCATGTGTTACACATCATTACAAAGCTTAGAAACCACTTTCAGAATCTGTGAATAACTAATAAAAAATGCCCCAGGGACGACTTGTGTCCCAAGTTTTGATGACCTGACACATTTACATTTACATCGAGGGGGCGTTTAGCAGACGCTTTTATCCAAAGCGACTTACAAAGAGTACATTTGTCAGAAGAAGGTGGAAACATTTCATTGCTTGCTAATACAGTAAATAAAGTCAACCAGAACAAGTTTGAAGCATTTCAATCGCTAGGTGAACCATTGCTAGTGTACAACTATCTATGATGACTGGCTGACGAAATGATTCACCGATTCCACGAGACTAGAAACCCAGCATCCTCTATCCCGTGAGGAGGCCACGCCCCCCCAGCATCCTCTGTCCCGTGAGGAGGCCACGCCCCCCCAGCATCCTCTGTCCCGTGAGGAGGCCACGCCCCCCCAGCATCCTCTGTCCCGTGAGGAGGCCACGCCCCCCCAGCATCCTCTGTCTCATGAAGCCCCGCCCCCCCAGCATCCTCTATCCCGTGAGGAGGCCACGCCCCCCCCAGCATCCTCTGTCCCGTGAGGAGGCCACGCCCCCCCAGCATCCTCTGTCTCATGAAGCCCCGCCCCCCCAGCATCCTCTATCCCGTGAGGAGGCCACGCCCCCCCAGCATCCTCTGTCTCATGAAGCCCCCGCCCCCCCAGCATCCTCTATCCCGTGAGGAGGCCACGCCCCCCCAGCATCCTCTATCCCGTGAGGAGGCCACGCCCCCCCCAGCATCCTCTGTCTCATGAAGCCACGCCCCCCCAGCATCCTCTGTCTCATGAAGCCCCGCCCCCCCCAGCATCCTCTGTCCCGTGAGGAGGCCCCCGCCCCCCCAGCATCCTCTGTCTCATGAAGCCACGCCCCCCAGCATCCTCTGTCCCGTGAGGAGGCCACGCCCCCCCAGCATCCTCTGTCTCATGAAGCCCCGCCCCCCAGCATCCTCTGTCCCGTGAGGAGGCCCCACCCCCCAGCATCCTCTGTCTCATGAAGCCCCGCCCCCCAGCATCCTCTATCCCGTGAGGAGGCCACGCCCCCCCAGCATCCTCTGTCTCATGAAGCCACGCCCCCCAGCATCCTCTGTCCCGTGAGGAGCCACGCCCCCCCAGCATCCTCTGTCTCATGAAGCCCCGCCCCCCCAGCATCCTCTATCTCGTGAGGAGGCCACGCCCCCCCAGCATCCTCTGTCTCATGAAGCCCCGCCCCCCAGCATCCTCTGTCTCCATGAAGCCCCGCCCCCCCCAGCATCCTCTGTTCCGTGAGGAGGCCACGCCCCCCCAGCATCCTCTGTCTCATGAAGCCCCGCCCCCCAGCATCCTCTGTCCCGTGAGGCCCCGCCCCCAGCATCCTCTGTCTCATGAAGCCACGCCCCCCCCAGCATCCTCTGTCCCGTGAGGCCCCGCCCCCCCAGCATCCTCTGTCTCATGAAGCCCCGCCCCCCCCAGCATCCTCTGTCTCATGAAGCCCCGCCCCCCCAGCATCCTCTGTCTCATGAAGCCCCGCCCCCCCAGCATCCTCTGTCCGGTGAGGCCCCGCCCCCCCAGCATCCTCTGTCCCTTGAGGAGGCCACGCCCCCCCAGCATCCCTCTGTCCCTTGAGGAGGCCACGCCCCCCCCCAGCATCCTCTGTCCCGTGAGGCCCCGCCCCACCCCGCCCACGAGACTGCGGATCGGCCCGGAATGTTCTGTCCCCGAGCCCCCCGGCCCCCCCCCGCGTCACCGACAGAACAGTAACCCGAACCCGAGCCGAGCCCGACAGGCAGTCAAGCTTTTTTTCATGTCTGAACCCGACACAGTTACATTCTTATTTTTTGTTTCATACTTAATGACACGTTTACTGTCTGTGTTGATGAAAGCCTTCACCTTTTATGAAGCAAACTGCAAGGCGTTGTGGAAATGTCAACACAACAAGATGAGTGCAACATGCGCGGTGGGTTAACGCGCGGGGGTCAATTAGCTTAATTGACCCCGCACGTTTGAGATTAAGTGGGGTCAATTAGTTTAATTGACCCCGCACGTTTTCAGATTAAGTGGGTCAATTAGCTTAATTGACCCACTTAATCTCAAAATCAGCAGCAGATGTGACCCGAGACTTGACCAGAACCAGAACCCGAACCAGGGCTCAGGGTTCTGGTATCCGCCCCCCCCCCCCTGCCTACTGGGCCCAGCTTGGAGATGGCACACAGCAGGTCGTAGTTGATGACGGGCGTGGCGTCGTGCGACTGCTGCCAGCCCACCGGCGGCGAGGCCGGCGGAGAGATGAGGAACTGCTTGTCGGGCTTGGGGGGCTCCAGCGTGGGCTGCCGATGTGGACCGACTACAGGGGGGGGGGGGGGGGAATAGGGGGGTTAGTGTGGGTGCAAAACAATACCAAGAGGAAAAGGCTGAACATTTTGACCTTATATTGTTGATAGTCCACCTCAAAACCCTTGTAGGACAGTCCTCTCTCTCTCCCTCTCCCTCTTTCCCCCCACTCTCTCTCTCTCTCTCTCTCTCTCTACCCTTCTCCCTCTCTCCCTCTCTCTCCCCCTCCCCCCCTCTCTCGCACTCAACATCATCCACGCAAAAAATTCTCACCCACTCACTCTCTCACCCTCCCTCCCTCACCTACCCACTCACTCACCCTCCCTCCCTCCCCTCACTCACTCAGTCACTCACCCACTCACCCACCCTCCCTCCCTCACCCACTCACTCACTCTCTCACCCTCCCTCCCTCACCTACCCACTCACTCACTCACCCTCCCCTCACTCACCCACTCAGTCAGTCAATCACCCCACCCTCCCTCCCTCACCCACTCAGTTACTCACCCACCCTCCCTCCCTCACCACTCAGTTACTCACCCACCCACCCTCTTACCCTCCCTCACCCACTCAGTTACTCACCCACCCTCCCTCCCTCACCCACTCAGTACTCACCCACCCACCCTCTTACCCTCCCTCACCCACTCAGTTACTCACCCTCCCTCCCTCACCCACTCAGTTACTCAACCACCCACCCTCCCACCCTCCCTCCCTCACCCACTCAGTTACTCACCCACCCACCCTCTTACCCTCCCTCACCCACTCAGTTACTCACCCTCCCTCCCTCACCCACTCAGTTACTCAACCACCCACCCTCCCACCCTCCCTCCCTCACCCACTCAGTTACTCACCCACCCACCCTCTCACCCTCCCTCACCCCACTCAGTCACCCACTCACTCACCCACCCTCTCTCACTCACTCTCTCCCTGTCCCACTCACCCCCCCCCCCCCCACCCTCTCTCTCTCACCCCCCCCCCCCTCCCCCCACTCACCCCCTCCCCCCTCCTCACCTGTGCAAAGTACAGCCGGACCTCCCTCCCGTTGAAGTCCGTCTTGTGCAGGCGGAGGCGGGCCTCGGCGGCCGCCAGCGCGTCCTGGAAGCTGACCCGCACGCGGCGGAACGAGCGGAAGTACTGGAACTGGACCTCCGGGTCAAAGGAGCGGAACAGGCCCTCGAACCGGGCCTGGGCGAGAGACACAGGGAGAGAGAGGGAGAGAGAGAGAGAGAGGAGATGAGTATCAAGAGAACTGGACCTCCGGGTCAAAGGAGCGGAACAGGCCCTCGAACCGGGCCTGGGCGAGAGACACAGGGAGAGAGAGAGAGAGAGAGAGAGAAGATAAGAATGTAACTACAGTGAACCGTACTGAACCGAACTCGAACCGGGCCTGGGCGAGAGGACATAGAGAGAGACACGGGGAGAGAGAGAGAGAGAGAGAGAGAGAGAGAGGAGATGAGTATGAAGAGAACTGGACCTCTGGGTCAAAGGAGCGGAACAGGCCCTCGAACCGGGCCTGGGCGAGAGACACAGGGAGAGACAAGGGGAGAGAGAGAGAGAGAGAGAGAGAGAGAGAGAGAGGATGTGTGAGAGAGAGAGACAGACAGAGAGAGAGAGAGACAGACAGAGAGAGCGAGGAGATACGACTGACTAAAAGGAACCACAGAAGAGAATTTCATCAAGAGACAAAGAGAATGGGGGTGACTGCGTAACTGAACTTGCAATGCAGCGTTAAAACAAAAATAAAAAAAATACCAAAAAATAAATAAAGGTTGCAATGTCTTGCACTTTTCTTGATGGATTTTCAGTTCCAGAAAACAACAAAAAGATGCAATTCCATGAGAACTTTTACTCATTCTTCCTCATTCATTCATGCTGTGGTGTTAAAACACCACGGCCACATCCCAATAGATACAAACCCCAAAGAAGATGTGACCTTGGGATGCTGATCTGAATAATCTCTCATGATGACCACAGACTGTATCCTCCATGTATCTCAACCAACCATCACCCAAGGGGGGGGGGGGAGAGAGACAGAGAGAGAGAGAGAGAGAGAGAGAGAGACAGAGAGACAGAGAGACAGAGAGACCACAGAGAGAGAGAAGAGAGAGAGAGAGAGAGAGAGAGAGAGAGAGAGAGAGAGAGAGAGAGACAGAGACAGAGACAGAGAGAGACAGAGAGAGAGAGAGAGACAGACAGACAGAGACAGAGAGAGACAGAGACAGACACAGAGACACAGAGAGACAGAGAGAGAGAGAGAGACAGAGAGAGAGAGACACAGAGAGACAGAGAGAGAGAGAGAGAGAGAGAGAGAGAGAGAGAGAGAGAGAAAGAGAGACAGAGAGAGAGAGAGAGAGAGAGACAGAGAGACAGAGAGAGAGAGAGAGAGAGAGAGAGACAGAGACAGAGACAGACAGAGAGAGAGAGAGACAGACAGACAGAGACAGCGAGAGACAGACAGAGAGAGAGAGAGACAG
>JAXIVH010000313.1:89719-101335 GCA_036785325.1 Urophycis tenuis
CCATACTGATAGTGTCGGAGGTCAACAATACGACTTTAATCGTACAAGTATTCCTTTTTTTGGTTCTGTCACCGTTTTTATTTTTTTTTATTGAAGGCTGATTCATTTACAAACATTAGGTGAGAGAAATAACTTAAAGTATATAAGGTGATAATAACTTACAAAAGTCTTCCTGGAGACGTTAAAAAAAAGCACTTCCGTGGACACAACCACGTGCTTCCGGTCAGACCGGAAGCACACATCAGCTGTTCCCCCGTACGTCACCTCCTTTATCCGCATCACTCTGGGGCCCTTTAGCCGAAACAACATTATCCCCCCAGTATGCTAGTCTTCTGTCTTTAACAAGCTTACAATGCCACTATTTGCGCGTTAAAAAAAAAAACAAATAGACCTTAGCCCGCACGCGTATATAGGCGATAAATCGGCGACGTGTTGCGATCGCTAGCATTGATAGCAACTATTAGCATCCATGAAGGGTTTTAGTGCAGCCCAGTAGTGTTAAGCTACAAGCTTTTGTGTGTGTGTGCTAGTAGGGAGTGCACTCCCCTGATTTCAACTCGTGGAGGATTATACTAACAAGTAAGGTCTCGTTTCTCCAGCATTCTCATTTTAATGATCACTTTACACCCATTTAATGTTAAATACCTTTGGCACCAATAGAGCAAATTGCTGTGTATGTGCATGGAGCCTACCCACAGTTGACACCTCTATTCCATTTGTGCTTCAGATTGTGTTGCTTTACTTCGTTTTTCATCGACTTGTCAATGTGATCATATTATTATATGTATGATGTTAAATATGTAATTAATATGGCATAGTGTTGAAAGAAAGACACTTTACAGGACAAAAGGGGTGAAGGGATGCTGTACAGGATGAGTGAGGAGAACTGTTTTGCAGGGGTCATATAAGAAAATGGTGGTCCTCCTATATGGAATCATAAAGACATTACAATAAGGTGACATCTCCAAGGAGAGAAAACACAGAAGAGTTACACAGGGATGATGTTGTATCGCTTGATGAATGGCTTCTGATAGAAATGTGGGATTTTTGTTTCTTGAATTGACTCAGGCTTGTACTGGCTTGGGTGTACCACACACACACAAACACACACACACACACACACACACACACACACACACACACACACACACACACACACACACACATTACATTTACATTCAGAGTGTTTAGCAGGCGCTTTTATCCAAAGCGACTTACAAAGAGTACATTTGTCAGAAGAAGGTGAAACATTTCATTGCTGCTAATACAGTAAGAAAGCCACCAGAACAAGTTTCAAGCATTTCAATTGCTAAGTGAACTATTGCTAGTATACAACATCTCTGACTAAGTGCCAAGTTACACACACACAAACACACACACACACACACATGCTTTCTAACATGTGTTGTACATTGTTCTCAAAAAAGTGGTATTCTGAATTGAGTGGCAAAAGATTTGTTTTGCAATGCATATCCTATGTAGCTGATGACAAATACTGTCTCTTTGTTGTGCCTAGGTCTAATACTGCTACTACTACTACTACTACTAATACTAATAGTCAAAGTAGCTTTATTGTCAATTCCTTCACATGGTGAGACATACAAAGGAATGGAGAGTACATTTCTCACCCTCCCACGGTGAAACAGATAAAGTACACAACAGGCAGGACAAGACATTCCTAGTACCAAAAAGTAAACATACAATTCCAACAGATGAGATAACATAAAAAAGATAAAAAGACAAAAAAGAAATATGCAATATATGAAGTGGAGTGGCAGCATAGGTTCCTGTGAAAGTTAGTGCAAAAAATGGCACTTGTAATGGAATGTAATGGTGATGATAATAATGGTAATACTACTAAAGGTAATAGTAATAAAAGTGCAATATAGTGCAAGAGACAGATGACAGATTGTCCAGAGTCCAGGGGGGATTTCAGCTTCTTGACAGCATGGATGATGTGACCTGGGGGGAGTGAAGGGAGAGCATTTAGCTTCCCGACAGCTTGGTGTATAATAATAATACTAATACTAATAATAATAATGGTAATAATAATAGAAGTGCAATAGTGCAAGAGACAGTTTGTCCAGAGTCCAAGGGGGGGGGGATTTCAGCTTCTTGACAGCCTGGAGAATTTAGCTTCCTGACAGCTTAGTGTATAACAATAATAATAACAACAATAATAATAATAATAATAACAATAATCCTAATGGTTTCTGATCATCCACACAGCCATGCAGCAGTCTACGCGGAGCGGGGAGGAGGCCACGGTGGCCGTGCAGTTCACGGATCTGCCCAACGCCCTCATCGCCTGCAAGGTGGCCATGGACCTGTTTGATGACAGCGGTCTGAAGGTGAGCAGCGTCCTCCGTCTCCTGACTCAATAGCGACTAGCTGAGCTAAGCTTAGCTTAGCTTATCTTAGTTTAGCTTAGTTTAGTTTAGCTTAGCTTAGCTTAGTTTAGCTTATCTTATTTTAGCTTGGCTTAGTTTATCTTATCTTATCTTAGCTTATTTTAGCTTATCTTATCTTAGTTTAGCTTATCTTATTTTAGCTTATCTTAGTTTAGCTTAGCTTATTTTAGCTTAGTTTATCTCATCTTAGTTTAGCTTAGTTTATTTTAGCTTAGCTTAGTTTAGCTTAGCTTAGTTTATCTTATCTTATCTTATCTTAGCTTAGCTTAGTTTAGCTTATCTTAGCTTAGTTTAGCTTATCTTAGCTTAGCTTAGTTTAGCTTGGCTTGGAGGGATGGTGGATGACAGCAGGGCTGTAGTACTCGAAGTCAGGTCTTGGACTCGAGTCCGGATTGAAGACGTTTTTTCTCTGGTCCCGGACTCGCTGGTATTTGGACTTGGACTTGTCTCTGGTCTCTGCCACTGGTCTCGCCAAATCTGTCTTTTGGTCATCAAGCGAGTCTAGGTGTCTTTATTATATTTAGAACACTCTCCACTTGATGACCAATCACACACTAGTTTATCTTTGCGCGCCCTGCATCTGTGTGCCCTGCTAACTGTAACGTTGTTGTCATTCATATTCATTGATTCACACACACACTGACAAACAAAGATGTCCGCCAATTCTGCCATCATAAAATACGACTTGTTTTGTTCTGTACTGGACTCGGTCTTGACTTGGTCTCGACTAGTCCTAGTCTTGGACTTGTCTTGGGACTCGAACCTTGTTGCACTCCGTCTTGACTTGGTCTCGACTAGTCCTGGTCTCGGACTTGTCTTGGACTCGACATAGGTGGTCTTGACTACAGCCCTGGATGATGGAGTTGGATGTCTTTCTCGGGAGAGACATTGAGTCTATGAGGTATACACAGGTGCAGGGCAAGCTAGCTACAATGCAAGGTCTGTTGTATAAAACATGTATATATTCTACGTACTGATGACAGTGCAGCCCACCCCAGACTGGGGTTTCACTGAGATAGTTGGCACTTTAATCGCTCTTTGTAATTTGGCACTTAGTCAATAGTTAACCTAGCGATTGAAATGCTTGAAACTTGTTGCTGGTTGACTTTCTTACTGTATTAGCAGGCAATGAAATGTTTTCACCTTCTTCTGACAAATGTACTCTTTGTAAGTCGCTTTGGATCAAAGCGTCTGCTAAACGGCCCTCAATGTAAATGTGAATAGTTTGATCGTGAGGCCCATGGGGGGGGGCGTGTGTTGAGTTCTGTGTTAAGTTTGTTTCAAGGGACATTTTAGATTCAGCCAGACAGACAGACAGAAATATGTTAATAATCCCAGAGGGAAATCACAAATACTCCAGTTGAATGGTAAAAGGGAAAAGAAAAACAGTATATAAGTATTCACAGTGAAATATAAATATAAAATTATGTAAAAATAGACATAAATATACATAAATCTAGGCATACACTATGAAAAAATAAACAGCACACAAAAAGAAATTCAATAAGTTGAAATTTGAAATATAAAGGTCAGGGAATGAATTTATCATACATTTATAATTTTTTTGCAATATATTGATTGCAGTCACTCCCAGACTATTCATTTCTCAACCTCCATGTTCTGTAGCTCTGTAGCTCTGCAGCTAGCGGGGATGCTAAGCCCCCCCCCCAGCCAGCACCTGTTCCTGACACCTCCTCCTAGCACCACACAGCACTGCGTTGCTGTTCAGTACTAGTCTGGTGGCTGAAATGCAAAGCAGGTCGTGATTATTTCAATTTCAAGTTCATTTTTTTTTGTGTGTGCATTGAACGTTAAGTCATCTCAACCATCATCCTGTTTGAAATGTGGGTCATTTTTTTGGGTGATTGTTGCATGTCTTTTCAATATTCAATATTCAATAGTGGTCTTCTGGCCCAGTGGTTCTCAATGCAGGGGGTCCTGGACCCCCTGCATATGTTTGATCAACTCTGAGGAACCCCCCCCCCATCCGATCTAGGGGGTGGGGGTAGGGGTGGAATTTGACAGAAACAGCAGAAACTGCCTTTTAAATTACATTGTGGCATTTATTCACTCTTTGAGGCAAATGTGAGCTTTCAGTTGAAATTTCCAGAACAAAAAAATCATACTTATGCAGTAGAAAAAGTCAGGTTACCCTCTGTAGTTTAAGTAGATAAAGGTCTCAGTCACATTTGAGTAAAATAATCCTATTTCTATAAATGTCTTAGGACCTTTTTTAAAAAAAAATATATTTCATTTTCACGGACCCCTTGCAATTACACTGAGGATTCCAGGTTGAGAAACACTGTTCTAGCCCATGCAGAAGCCATCACTCAAAAATATAGCACAGCAATTCATAAATGATACTCATCTGCATTGAGACAAAGCTTAAAAAAGCAGGTTGACTCAAACACTACTGTACCAAGCGGTAGTACAATGCACAATGCCATTGTAATACTATCTGGATGGTATATTTTTAGGACATACCGACATAGGATATGGTTATCGGATATGGACTACACTAGCAATGGTTCACCTAGCAATTGAAATGCTTTGAAACTTGTTCTGGTGACTTTCTTACTGTATTAGCAGCAATGAAATGTTTCACCTTCTTCTGACAAATGTACTCTTTGTAAGTCGCTTTGGATAAAAGCGTCTGCTAAACGCCCCTCAATGTCAATGTAATGTCATAAATACAAAAGCTCTTCCTAAGAATGACCATAGTAGTCTTAACGCAATGACATGACATGTTATTATATAACACGACATGATACAACACAACATGTTATGATATAACATGACATGGTATAACATGCCATGATATGATGAACATGCCATAATGCAACATGACTTGTTATAACATGACATTACATGATATAACATCACAGTATATAACACGAAGCCGTGTCGTCTCGTGTTAAGACAATTAGGACCGCTGCATTAACGCTAACTTAACACTCCCAACAGAATTGGTACACAAAACACTGACGACAAAAATACAGAAAATCACAATTCCCACCTGTAGTCATTCAATGGTGACCCTACGGACCAAGCGTGCCATTTTCATGTCTCTCTAAGAAATGAAAGACAAAAGCTCCCTCCATTTTGTTTTTCCTAGGTTTAAGCGAATCGAAAAGGGAATTGTTTCATCTTGTGGTCTCTTACTCTGTGATAATGAACTAACACTAACCTGTGTGTGTGTGTGTGCGCGTGCGTGCGTGCGTGCGTGCGTGCGTGCGTGCAGGTGTCTGGGGTAAAGGTCTGCGTGTGTGCTCTACAATTAGACAGTGGAAAGTCAAACAGTGGAACATATTATGTAAAGCAGTCCGTTGTGGAATTTGAAAATTTTCTCAGAGCCTGGCCCCACGACTCCTGTCAGTGTTTATAGAGTCCCAAGACGAGAGAGAGGGGGGGGGGGGGGGGAGTGGTTTACAGGGTCTTGTCATGTGAGACTGCGTGCGTGTGTGTGTGTGTGTGTGGCTGTAAAGGATAAAGGGAGCATTTAGCAGACGCTTTTGTCCCAAAGCGACTTACAATCAGTACATGTGTGGGGGGTTCGACATGTGGACAGTTGGAGGAGGAGGAGGAGGAGGAGGAGGAGGAGGGGGGATCAAGGGGATCGAACCGCCGACCCTACGGTGAGTGGGACGACCCGCTCTGTCCACCCTGCTCTACCCCCACTGAGCTTACAGTCGCCCCTACAATATCAGTACACAATGGAATAAACACGTAGCACGCGCATGACGTGACACTATCATGTTTCGCAATTTCACAAGTTAGCTCACCTCGAGTTTCCTCCCCTGAAAAAACAAGACTCCGTACAAACGGCCACCATGACATGATGACATGGTGACCGATTCCATCAGAGACCGGTTTAACTCTGACTAACTCTGACTCGGCGAAGACTCGTGACCCCCCCCCCCCCCCCCTCCAACCCCCCCCCCCCCCCCCCCCCCTCCAACCCCCCCCCCCCCTCCAATGCAATGAACAAAAGCATCACTGTCTCCTTGCTCTTGGAAGGGTTTTTTTCGTCGATCTGGCTTATTCAGAACCTGACGTTGTCTTTTATCGTCGTTGTTGTTTGTTTGTTTGTTTGTTTGTCCAGGAGCCCATTGGAATACACCCCTGGGCTTCCTGATTGGTCAGCGGAATCTCTTGTAGCGTTGATTCAGCTCTTTCAGTGTTTTTCCCACCCCAAAAAATACATTTGCTAATCTGCCTAACGACCGGTGTGTTTGTGTGTGTGTGTGTGTGTGTGTGTGTGTGTGTGTGTGTGTGCGTGTGCGCGTGTGCGTGCGTGCATGCGTGCGTGTTTCTCTGTCTTCAGGGCAGGGCTAGTCTGATGGGCCCTGGGTTTCAATCCCAAAGGTCAATCCACCTGTAGGAATCTATGTAACCCAGCCCCACACACACACACACACACACACACCGTAAACCTGACAAACGCAACGCAAAGACAATTGAGGATGAGGGCGTGCACACACACACACACACACACACACACACACACACACACACAGGAACACACACACACACACACAGGAACACACACACACACACACACACACACACACACACACACACACACACACACACACACACACAGGAACACACACACACACACACACAGGAACACACACACACACACACACACACACACACACACACACACACACACACACACACACAGAGTCCTGGGACAGTGGCAGGCAGTGTTGCTGGGGGACTTGCTGACGCTGGTGGAAAAACGACACACTTGAGGAGACAAAAGAGAGACAGAGAGCGGGGGGGGGGGGGGTGGGGGGGGTAAACCGAAAGGTCGTCCGCTGAACGGCCGACTTTTCCGGTGGGAATTTCGGCG
Organism: Urophycis tenuis; assembly: GCA_036785325.1. NCBI lineage: Eukaryota > Metazoa > Chordata > Actinopteri > Gadiformes > Phycidae > Urophycis > Urophycis tenuis. Next base: position 96,989 of record JAXIVH010000313.1, read on the forward strand.
CTGTCGTAGCCGGGGGGGGGGCTTTGACTCGAATGACAGATCAGGTGGCAGGTGTGTGTGTGTGTGTGTGTGCGTGTGTGCTCTGTGCGTGTGTGTGTGTGTCTGTAAGGGTAAAAGGGGGCATTGAGCAGACACTTTTGCCCCAAAGCGACTTACAATCAGTACATGTGTGGGGGGTTCGACATGTGGACAGTTGGAGGAGGAGGAGGGGGGGGGGGATCAAGGGGATCGAACCGCCGACCCTACGGTGAGTGGACGACCCGCTCTGTCCACCCCGCTCTACCCCCACTGAGATAATGCTGCCCGTGTCTGTGTGTCTGTCTGTGTGCCTGCCTCCCTGTCTGTCTGTCTGTCTGCATGTGTGTCTGTCTGTCTATGTGTGCGCGTGTGTCTGTCTGTCTGTCTGCATGTGTGTCTGTCTGTCTGTCTGTGTGTGCGCATCTGTCTGTCTGCCTGTCTGTCTGTGTGCGTGTGTGCGCATCTGTCTGTCTGTGTGTGTGTGCACGTGTGTCTGCCTGCCTGCCTGCCTGTCTGTCTGTCTGTGTGCGTGTCTGTGCGTGTGTCTGTCTATCTGTCTATCTACCTGCCTGTGCGTGCGTGTTTGTGCGTGCGTGCGTGTGTGTGTGTGTGTGTGTGTGTGTGTGTGTGTGTGTGTGTGTGTGTGTGTGTGTGTGTGTGTGTGTGTGTGTGTGAGTGTGTGCATCTGTCTGTCTGTCTGTCTGTGCCAGCGTGTTTGCGTGCGTGTGTCTGTGTGTCTGTCTGTGTTTGCGTGCCTGCGTGCGTGCGTGTGTGTGTGCACTTCAGCGTGTGAGTGCTTTAGCGTGTTCTTGCCACGTGTTCTGTTTTGCAGCGGGCAGGACACGCAGTTCACTGGAATTTCCACGCTGGTCATAAACCCCAATAAAACACCCACCTTTAACCCACCTTTAACCTCTTGGCCCCAAGTGTGCCCGTTCCTCCTTCATATTCCCCCCCCCCCCCCCCCAAAAACTTTGCGTGCAGAAGCTCGCAAAGTTTTGATCCAATTCCATGGTGAACATTTGAAGACAGAAGATAGATAGAATCTTTATTGTCATTGTACAACAGTATAAAAATACGGTGGCACAAATACGGTGGCACAACGAAATTGAGGCACAGCTCTCCCTTCAGTGCAAAAAGATAAATATTAAATAATAAATAACTAAAACAAGGCACATACCAACATACCAACAAAAAAAGGGACACTATATACAAATTAGAAAGTATTGTGTAAGTATAAGTATTGTGTAAGTAAGTATTGTGCTATTTGAAAAAACAACCAAATCAGGAACATTTTGTGCCATTCCAGCATGTCGATATCATATCAGCAAGAGTCGTATTAGTTAATTGATTGATTGATTGATTGATTGGGGCCCCGGGGAAGGTCAATAGCGCTATAACAGCAGCAAGGATGCTGTGTTTCCTCATGAGATGAATCGAGTGCCGTCCCTATCAAGTTATATGACTTTGTTCCTAATCCACTTGATCTAATTATGTTGGGGCACTAACCATCGAACCGTCATTAGCTTCAGAGAAGCTGAGTCACACCAGAGGTTATCACTTCCAGCGTGTTGGTCCAAAGTTCTGCACGGAAAGTGTGAATGTGCATATTCTCTCTCTCTCTGTCTCTCTCATGGTTTGTCATGATAAAGGCTAAAGGGGGGGCATTTAGAAGATACTTTTGTCCCAAAGTGACTTACAATCAGTACATGTGTGGGGGGTTCGACATGTGGACAGGAGGAGGAGGAGGAGGAGGAGGGGGGATCGAGGGGATCGAACCGCCGACCCTACGGTGAGTGGTACGACCCGCTCTGTCCACCCTGCTCTACCCACTGAGCTACTGCACACCCCAAAATGGGGTAAAGGGGGACGTGTAACAGACAATACTGTCCAAAGTGACTTACAATCAGTACATGTGTGGGGGGTTCGACATGTGGACAGTTGGAGGAGGAGCAGGTTCATGGTTCAGGTGCACTGTTTGGTTTTTTTCTTTTTAGTGACAATTTCTGACAATGTAGGCTAACTCGTCGACGTTAAATTGTGGCTGGGCGTTATCTTCTCGATTTTTTTGCTTTTGGTGGCGATAGGTTGCTGGTTCCTGGTCAAGCAGCCGTATTTTAGTCGTGCAACACTGTAAAAAATGATTTTAAGAGGGTGGTAAATACAATCCCTGCAAATTTGGTTAAAATTTACGGACGTATGTTAATCAGCCAGTGAAATATATAATAATGGGTACATAATACCTTTTTTCTTTTTACAGTAACAACTAACTGAAAAACTATCATAAAATATACCCTTCTCACCACTCATCTCTGTTGCATTATGGGAATTGGGGATGGGGATTTGTGAAATTTGTTTAAAATATAACAATGTACTACATTTGACCAGTAACTGAAACGTATTGGAATAGCATATTGTTAACACAGTAAAAATGCACATTATTTTTGGTTCTTTTGTTTTAACCTAGAGGACCAGCGTGAGGGGACTTTACAGTAGTTCATTGCAAACCATGTTTCCAAAGTGCCATATGTTGTCCACCTCCAATAATGTGGCTTCAGCTTCACTTCTAGTCCAAGCCTTGTCATCCTAAGCTTAATAAAGTACAATACGAGCACAGTCCTCGTCTTCAACTGCCATAGCCACGGGGTGGCAGTAGCGGGGTGGACAGAGCGGGTCGTCCGCTCACCGTAGGGTCGGCGGTTCGATCCCCTTGATCTCCTCCTCCTCCTCCAACTGTCCACATGTCGAACCCCCACACACATGTACTGATTGTAAGTCACTTTGGGACACAAGGGTCTGCTAAATGCTCCCTTTACCTTATAAATATAAACAAATACCGTTGGTATCCGGTATATTTAACATGAACACCATTAGTAAATGACTACTAGGCCATGAGTTGTTAACAACTGTTAGTTCATGCTTATTACTGTATGAACTATTGTATGGGTGGCAGTAGCTCAGTAGGTAGAGCAGGGTGGACAGAGCGGGTCGTCCGCTCACCGTAGGGGTCGGTGGTTTGATCCCCTTGATCCCCCCCCTCCTCCTCCTCCTCCTCCAACTGTCCACATGTCGAACCCCCCACACATGTACTGATTGTAAGTGGCTTTGGGACAAAAGTGTCTGCTAAACGCCCCCCTTTACTCCTTTACCCTTTATAGCCACTAGCTAACGTATACGCCGCGGTTGGCTAACCCTGGCCCCGGTTCTTTGCAGGCTGACGTGAGGATTTCAGTCGTGTCACGCCTCCATTGTTTGCTTATGCTTGAAACTTTTTGCTGGTGACTTTCTTACTGTATTAGCAGCAATGAAATGTTTCACCTTCTTCTGACAAATGTACTCTATGTAAGGTCGCTTTGGATAAAAGCGTCTGCTAAAACGCCCCTCAATATAATTGTGAAATGTAAATTGTTCACAAACAAACTCACGTCTGTGTTGAAGTTGGAATATTGATTTCATTGACCGGATTTCCAACAAAAACTAATCCCGGGTCATTCTTGTGTAGTTGTTTTTTTTTGGAGGGGGGGGGAATCCCATTCATTCATTCATGTTTTTTTTCCCTCTCCCAGGGTTGTAAGGCTGCATTACCAAACAGCAGAGGGGGTAATTGGCAGGGTGCACGTCATTCTGTAAAATATTCCCTGTGTGTGTGTGTGTGTGTGTGTGTGTGTGTGTGTGTGTGTGTGTGTGTGTGTGTGTGTGTGTGTGTGTGTGTGTGTGTGTGTGTGTGTGTGTGTGTGTGTGTGTGTGTGTGTGTGTGTGTGTGAGTGAGAGACTGAGAAAGAGAGAGGGGGGAGATAGGGAGAAAGAGAGAGAGGGGGGAGAGAGGAAGAGAGAGAGAGAGAGAGGGAGAGAGAGAGAGAGTGAGATGCGGGGGAGAAAGGGAGAGAGAGAAAGTGTGGGGGGGAGACAGAGAGAGAGACACACACAGACAGACACCAACTCACTCACTCACCATCACCTGCAACACCAACAACCACTAGTAAATACATAACATGAACACAGCAATCAAGGTTTCTCATCCCCGCGATTCTCTCTGTTACCTGTTCCCGCTTCTGTCTGTCTCTGTGTGTGTGTGTGTGTGTGTGTGTGTGTGTGTGTGTGTGTGTGTGTGTGTGTGTGTGTGTGTGTGTGTGTGTGTGTGTGTGTGTGTGTGTGTGTGTGTGTGTGTGTGTGTGTACTTGTGTGTGTGTGTAGTGTGTGTGTGTAGTGTGTACTTGTGTGTGTGTGTGTGTACTTGTGTGTGTGTGTGTGTACTTGTGTGTGTGTGTGTACTTGTGTGTGTGTCTGTGTGTGTACTTGTGTGTGTGTGTAGTGTGTACGTGTGTGTGT
>JAXIVH010000313.1:101535-156039 GCA_036785325.1 Urophycis tenuis
GATGTCTACATCAATATTACATACTTCTAGGATAGAATATATGCACAAACATTTATTAATAAATACATCGACATCTATGTATCTATGCACCAAAAGCTGTGTATCTGCACACAGAATAACTATTGAGGTATCTATATACACAGATGTCAATGTATGTATCTATGCACCAAAAGCTGTGTATCTACACACGGATAACTCTTGAGGTGTCTATATACACAGATGTCAATCTACGTATCTATGCAGATACTGTACATGTATGTATGTATGTATCTATGCACCAAAAAGCTGTGTATCTATACACAGATAACTATTGAGGTATCTATATACACAGATGTCAATCTACGTATCTATGCAGATACTGTACATGTATGTATGTATCTAATCACAGACATATATGTATCTATGCACCAAAAGCTGTGTATCTATACACAGATAACTATTGAGGTATCTATATACACAGATGTCAATCTATGTATCTATACAGATACTGTATGCACATGCATACATGTATTTATCTACTCACAGACATGTGTGTATCTATGCACCAAAAGCTTTGTATCTATACACAGATAACTTGTATATATATACACAGTTGTGTATATAGATATACAATTGATGTATCTATATACACAAATGTCAAGTTTTCAGTCTACAGAGAGATACATACTGACTGTGACTTATTTTCTCTGTACTACCTCTGCAATTACTTCCTCCACTTGTACTATCTGTGTAGTGCACACACTTGCACTCTACAAGAAGGGCCAAAGCCGACTATTTTTTCTGAGGAGGCTAAGGTCCTTCAAACATCTGCAGGACGATGCTGAGGATGTTCTATGAGTCTGTGGTTGCCAGTGTGATCTTCTTCACTGTCACATGCTGGGGCAGTGGGATGAGGGTCGCGGACACCAATAGACTTAATAGACTCATCAAGAGGGCTGGTGATGTTGTGGGTGAGGAATTTGGACACTCTTGACGACTGTGGCAGATAGGAGGATGCTGTCCAGGCTACGGACTATCTTGGACAATGCCTCTCACTCTCTCTTTTCCACCCTGGCCCAGCAGAGGAGTACCTTTAGCAGAAGACTCCTCTCACTGAGATGCACCACAAAGCGACATAGGAAATCATTCCTGCCTGTGGTCATCAAACAATATAATTTGTCACTTTCATCTGCATAACAGGTTATCCATTCATATTGCATAACTGTAATTTCATTTCACTTTAATTTCATTTTACTACATAACTGGTCATCTCTCTGCACAACTAGTCTTCCAAAAAATCTTGCGTCATACGTTTATATTTTATATAGGTTTACATTATATGTGTATATATATATATATATATATACATATATATATATATATATATATATATACATATATATATATATATATATAACACTCTACTATATGTAGAGTGTCTGTCTCTTCTTTCTTTTTTTCCCTGGAGTATTGTGACGAATGCAATTTCCTCAGGGATCAATAAAGTATGTCTGTCTGTCTGTCTGTCTGTCTGTATTGTTTACTTTTCTTACTTACTGTTTTCCCACTGTCACTTTAATTACTACTGCCGCTTTAAAACTGTCCACCCATATTGCACGACTCATGTACAATACTGCACCTTTAATCGCTCCTTTGCACTTCTGGTGAGAACGCCGACTACATTTCATTGTCTCTGTACTTGTACTCCCTGCTCCCTGCCAATGTGACCACTACAGAGTCACTCCCCATCTTCTGGAAGAGACTCAAGACCCACTTGTTCAGAGTTCACCTGAACCCTGCATAACCTCTACCCTCATGCTCCTATTTGTTGTACGTCTTGGCACTTTATAATCACTCTTTGCTTGAACCTTGTTCTTGGTGACTTTCTTACTGTATTAGCAGCAATGAAGTGTTTCACCTTCTTATGACAAATGTACTCTTTGTAAGTCGCTTTGGATAAAAGCGTCTGCTAAACGCCCCCCTCAATGTAAATGTAAATATCGGAAACCTGACAGATCCGTTAACGGTTTGAACAGAAACATGTCATCAATGAACCAATCGTCTTCCTACATGGCCAGAGGCAACCTACCTGGTGACAGGATGCCGCTGTGTTGCGCTTTCAAAATAAAAGCAAGATTTCAAAATCAAAATCAAATTTTCTCTATAATTTGTGGGTGGGACAAATGCGACCGTCTCCAATATTGGAGAGGACACGTCCCCCCCATCCCCCCCTGGTTCCTACGCCCCTGCATGTATTTATCTAATCCCAGACATGTACTGTATGTATCCATGCCAAAGGCATTCAGGGCGATGACAACCTGGGCTCCATGCTGGTGGGCACGGTGATGAGGAAGATCAAGTCCCGCACCTGGAAGAAGCAGCGCTACTTCAAGCTGCAAGAGGACTGCATGACCATCTGGTACAAATCCAAGAAGGCGGGCAAGCCACACTCCACCTGTGGTAGAGAGAGAGAGAGAGAGAGAGAGAGAGAGAGAGAGAGAGAGAGAGAGAGAGAGAGAGAGAGAGAGAGAGAGAGAGAGAGAGAGAGAGTGAGAGAGCGAGAGAGAGAGAGAGAGAGAGGGAGAGAGAGAGAGAGAGAGAGAGAGGAGAGAGAGAGAGAGAGAGACGAGAGAGAGAGAGAGAGAGAGAGAGAGAGAGAGAGAGAGAGAGACTGATGATGCTGATGAGGCCGTGGACTCCCTCTCCACCCTGTTATGCTTCATTTATGCGTCCGCGTTGACGCAAGGCTGGGGGGCTTACGGACCCCTTTACGTCCCCCTTGGGCCCGCCACAAGGGGGACGTGACGTGCACCTCCCAAAAATCTGTTTTTTTTCGCTCAACATTTGCATAAAATAGGACTCGTTTCTATTTTTTGCCCCGCCCTCCTCGCGTTTCGCAGCCCACACGCTTCGCCTTGCCGCCCGTTGCTCACTGTCATTGGAAATGAATGGTATCGCGTCGCCAATGGGTTATGCTCTTTATATACAGTCTATGGTTATGCTTCGTTTATACTTCCGCATCGACGCGACGCTGGGGGGGCTGCGGAACCCTTTACGTCTTCGACATGCACCTCCCCAAATCCTAGACCGCGCGTCGAGGCGACACAACCAACGCAGCGGCTTTGGCTGTGATTTGGTCCGCCTAAATACATTCGCTGGAGATCGCTTTTTCCGGTTTCCACTCGTAAACACTGCCACGGTGTGATAAATGCATCGAATGATTGGCAACATATATATATATATATATATATATTGAATTGCATTTCGACACGTTAAACCCCACGCAGAACCATCACGGTCTCATGACTGCGTCCGAGCAACTGCGTGGCCATTGCGTGATCACTACGTAATCCCTACGCGGAAGCATAACCCAGCCTTTACCGTGGACCGGGATGTCTTGACTCTCTTTTTTTGGGGCCGTCATTACATGGCCGCCTGGTCTTTATCGAGTAAAAAAACGCTGCCAGCCACTTTGTGACTGTTATTAAGGATGAAAACGTGTGGTGAAACTTTTCTGTTCATAGACGGTGGTCAGTCTCACGGGAGGCAGTAGCTCAGTGTGGGGTAGAGCAGGGTGGACAGAGCGGGTCGTACCACTCACCGTAGGGTCGGCGGTTCGATCCCTTCGATCCCCCCCTCCTCCTCCTCCTCCTCCAACTGTCCACATGTTGAACCCCCCACACACATGTTATGATTGTAAGTCGCTTTGGGACAAAAGCATCTGCTAAACGCCCCCCTTTACATTTCTCAAACAGTTATGACAGCATCACACGAAAGAATCACACTGAGCCAAACTCTTATTCATGGAAACGACTCTATCACCCTCACACAGTCTTTTTCTTTGCTGTTGTTAACTTGGTGATGTGTAATGCATAAGGGGCAGGCTGGTTTGGCAGACTGGCAGGACATGTTTTGTTTTTTTTACTTCAGCAACGATGAACCAATCGTTCATTCATTGATGAACGAGAAATGTCAAAGTGATTTCCGTCAAACCGTCACTTAAGTCATGTACTGTACTTGTGCATGTACTCTTTGTGAGTCGCTTTGGATAAAAGCGTCTGCTATATGCCCCTAAATGTAAAATGTCGTCTTGTTAAAGTTAAAGTATAATTCCCTCAATGCTGTCCCCCACCCGATATAGACAGGACCAAACCATTTGTTAAAGTTAAAGGTAAAGTGTAATTCCATCGATGCTGTTTCCCGCACTCCATCAACTGGACCAAACCATTTGTTAAAGTTAAAAAAAAGTGAAAGTTTGTTAAAGTTAAAGTATAATTCCCTCAATGCTGTCCCCCACCCGATATAGACAGGACCAAACCATTTGTTAAAGTTAAAGGTAAAGTGTAGTTCCATCGATGCTGTTCCCCGCACTCCATCGACTGGACCAAACCATGTGGTTTTGTTAAAGTTTATGTTAAAGTGAGATTCCCTCCATGCTGTTCCCCGCACTCCATCAAACAGGACCAAACCATTTGTTAAAGTTCAAGTGTAATCCCAATGACACTGTTCCCCCCCCCCCCCCCCCCCCCCCCCCCCTGTCCCACAGTCTCGGTGAGCGACCTGGAGGCGGTGCGCGAGGGCCACCAGTCCGAGGTGCTGCTGAGCATCGCCGACGAGTTCCCCGCCGACCGCTGCTTCACGCTGGTGTTCCGCGGCCGCCGCGGGAACCTGGACCTGGTGGCCGAGTCGGGCGACGAGGCGCAGTCCTGGGTGCGCGGCATGCGGAAGCTCATGGAGAACCTGGAGAACATGGGCGAGCGGGAGCGGCTCGACCAGTATCCTTGAGCGTCCTGAGCGCGCAAAAGTCCTTCAGTGCGCGCAAGTGTCCTTTGCGCGCAAGTGTCCTTCGCGCGCAAGTGGCCTTTATGCGCGAGTGTCCTTTGCACGTGAGTGTCCAAGTGTCCTTCACACGCAAGTGTCCTTTGCGCGAGAGTGTCCTTTGAGCGCAAGTGTCCTAAGCGCGCAAAAGTCCTCGCGCACAAGTGTCCTTGCGCACAAGTGTCCTTTGCGCGCAAGTATCAAAGTATCCTTCACGGGCAAGTGTCCTTTGCGCGCAAGTGTCCAAGTGTCCTTTGCACGCAAGCGTTCTTCGCACCCAAGTGGCCTTTGCGCGCAAGTGGCCTTCACGCAAGAGTGTCCTTTGCTCGCAAGGTTTGTGTTCACGGCCAGCAGGAGGTCGCGTCGACTCGAGTGTCGTTTGCCCTGGCTCAGAATTTTGGGTGTTTCACAATCTTCTACCTTGGTGCCGAAGTGGGTGATACTAGTATTAGTAAGGGGTGGCAGTTGCTCAGTGGGGTAGAGCAGGGTGGACAGAGCGGGTCGTCCACTCACCGTAGGGTCGGCGGTTCGATCCCCTTGATCCCCCCCCCCCCCTCTTCCTCCTCCTCCTCCTCCTCCAACTGTCCAGATGTCGAACCCCACACACATGTACTGATTGTAAGTCGCTTTGGGACAAAAGCGTCTGCTAAACGCCCCCTTTACCCCTTTAGTATTACAAGGCATTTTCCATCAAGGGGCTAACAGGTAGCAGACTTTTTGGACAACCTTAGCACCCTTGTAAGTCTTTGGATTGGACAGTTCTAACTTGAAGGTCCACTGTGTAAAACATAGTAGCATGTAGCAGGGAGGTTGTAGATTGCAAACAACTGAATCCCCTCTCTCCCTATCCAATGACTACAGGTGGCCTGTACTGGCCCTTATCTTGTAAGGTGCCAGGAAGGTTCCGGCAAGATGATGTCATCCTCTACGACAGCGTCAAGTAGCCGAGTGTCAAGCGATGACGTTTCTTGATAGAGTTATGAATTGCGTTTAGTTATTTTGTCGGTAAATGGAAAATGATAGGTCATTAAGCTTACAAGCAAAGGTCCTTTTTTTTTACATCGAGTGCAATCGCTTTTTGTGTAAGTAGCACGCGCGTCTTGCCAGCAGTTGATGGCGCACAACATTTTTCGGACACTTAGTGCAATGCCACGGTGTTAGGCTCATTTCATACGCAACATCGCTCGTTGTAACACAACGACTGCACTAAAAATAGTATCACAAATGGGTCATAGCCATGTGGATAACGCCCCCCCCCCCCCCCCACCCCCTCTCTCCGTCCTAAAAACATTTTTTGATTGAATAAAAAAAAACGTGTTCTCTCTCGCTAGAGCCGTCTGTCTGTTCTGGGCTACCGCAGAAAGAGGCATTTGAGGACAGGAAAAGAGCATGCCGATTCCAGGAGAGTCCGTAACCCAGCTGTCCTGATCTGTGGATAGGTCTTTAAAGCCCTAGGCTAAGGCCAGGTCAGGGCAAACTACCACCTGAAGGCCTCTTGACATCAAGTACTTTATCCTTCGAGACCCACATCGATAATGGTACTCGGTCTGCTTACTTCCATAGACGCGACATCAGTCGTCTTCGTCCCTCACTTACACCAACCTGCACTGCTATTGTTGTAAACACCCTGATTACATCCCGACTGGACTACTGTAATTAATTAACTAACTAAGTAATTAACTAATTAAATTAATTAATTAAATAACTAACTAATTAATTAAATAACTAATTATATTTAAAAAAATAAAATAAAATAAAATAAAATAAAAACGGGCGGCATGTAGCTCAGTGGGTAGAGCGGGTGGTTAGTGGTCGTCCACTAACCGTAGGGTTGGGGGTTCGATCCCTGTGATCCCCACTCCCAAAACTGTCTACATGTCGAAGTGTCCTTGAGCAAGACACTGAACCCTGAACCCCAACTTGCTCCCCGGGTGCTGATCATAGCAGCCCACTGCTCCTATGTACCATAGGATGGGTCAAATGCAGAGAACAAATTTCGTTCCCATGTCACATGGGAATGACAAATAAAGAACACAAGGTCCCCCAATAATTATGTAACTCTCTCCTCTGTGGTCTTCCTTGGATATCTGGTCCAGAATGCAGCCGCCCGTATCATCACCAGAACTCTATCTTTCATCTCTTGAACACATCACTCCTGCCCTGCAGCAACTCCACTGGCTCCCTAATATCACACATTGATTTCAAGATTCTACTCCTTACTTTCAAGATCCTTCACAGCCTGGCACCAGTGTATCTATCTGAACTCATCCACATCCACACACCTTCAGGCCCTCTCCGATCCTCTTCTGCCATCCAGCACTCAGCTCCATCTGCCAACCTTATCCACCATGGGGTCAAGACATTCGCACTTCGGACTCTGTCTCCACCTTTAAATCACCGCCTAAAAACGCACTTATTCTGAGTGCCGTACTCGGGAGTGGCAGTGGCAGTGGCATATGCCAAAGTCAAAGTAGCTTAATTTTTAATTCCTTCAGATGGCAAGACATACAAAGGAAGGAATTTCTCACCCTCCCACGGTTGAAACAGATAAAGTGCACAGGGCACAACATGCAGGACACTGCGTTGCTTGGTTTTTTACTGCTCAATGTACTTTTGTAGTCTATAAATGTCTTGTAAGGAGTCCTTGAGGGCTTTGAAAGGCACTTTTAAATAAAGTTATTATTAATGGTATTATCAAGTGTCACGCGACCGGTTCTCCTTAACTTCTCCGCCCAGGTGGATCGGCGACTGGTTCAAGAAGGCTGACAAGGACAAGGACGGCCGCATGAACTTCAAGGAGATCCAGGACCTGCTGAAGATGATGAACGTGGACATGAACGAGCACCACGCCCACCGCCTCTTCACAGTGAGAAGGTCCACCTTCTGGCATCCGGCCTTCGAAGGAACCAGGGTGTTCCGATACCCATACTTCCATGAGTACACTTAAACGTAGCTACCACTATCCGCGCTCGCTCAAGTAGAGCAGATTTTCCAGATGTTAGTGTTGTTCCAAATGGTGCACTTACCAGAAATGACTATCAGCTGCTCTACCTTCTTCCGGGAAGGCAGGAGGCTGAACAGACGGGGTGGCCGGTGTCGCTCTCACAATCGAGGTAGCTTTTCGACTGAGGCAGATGCCGTTCATCAGCTTCGCCTCTTCCTCCTCCCCCCCCCCCCCGCCCTTCTGATCTGATCCAAGATGGCCGACAAGTCCCAGACGGGCACCCTGGAGGGCGAGGAGTTTGTGCTCTTCTACAAGATGCTGACGCAGCGGGACGACGCCATGCGTGTCTTCCAGGGCTACTCGGGCGACGGCCAGAAGCTGTCGGCCGCCGAGCTGGGCGACTTCCTGCGCGAGGAGCAGCTGGAGGTGGAGGAGGCGGAGGAAGCGCAGCGGCACGCCGCGCGGATCATACAGCTCTGCGAGCCCTCGGACGCTGGTGAGCGGGCGAGCGAGTGAGCGAACTGCGCGGGGGGAAAATGGAGGAGAAGGAGGGAGGGGGGGGGGGGGGGGGGGGGCCTGGGGGGCCCAGGGGCGTAGCCAAGGGGGGGCCACGGCCACCATTGGTCAGAGGCTGGCCACCTCCCAGTCTGAAAAAAAAAAAAAAATTTGAATCCTGATCCTGAAGAGAAACAGTCTATAGAAAGCTGAAATATATGCATTATTATTATTATTCATTATTAAACACTATATATTTTTCATATTACTTATAATAGACAGGTAGGTTAATTCATTCTTCAAGTATTGATTCTCATTAAAAAAAAAAAAAAAGCTGCAATATGTTTTGTACATTTGACAATTGAATATATGTTATATGTAACATGAAAAATATATAGTGTTTTCACACACTAGCTAGTTAGCTAGCTTCGCCACTGCTGCAGACCTTTGGGGTGTACTACGAAGCTCGATTAGTGGGTTAGCGAGGTATGTTGCGCTCAAAGCCTGGGTTAGCTGTCATTCGAAAGTCGCTCTCTTCTAGCGGCGCTATATCACCATGGTAACTTATGCTCGCAACCAAACCTGGTCGGGAGGAGGTTTTCAGCTAACTTTCCGATTAGATCGGCTACTTAAAGCTGGGCGTCGCCTCATAGTCAGGGTGTTTCGATGAGTTTTTTTTCTTATTTGCTACATGTAATCAACATCAGATGAAAGGTTAGAGCCTATCCTATTGCAAATCATAGGCTACATTCACCTGACATTATTGCAACTTACCACATTGAATATTTTTTTTAGAATAGAATAGAATAGAATAAAATAAAATACTCTTTTTTGTGCTTATTTCTTACTTGTACCCATGTTCGGACGGTCGTGCTAACACCCGCTCTAGATGGGGTAAAAGGCATGATGATGGACAGACAAGACAAGAATACCGGTCGCTGGCGTGCAGTTCAGATACTGATCTACCACACCACCGTCACTACCTTCCGGCACATGCAATACTTTTTTACATACAGGATGTATTTGAAATTAATTCCCTAAATTACACAATAAAGCAGGTTGGAGGTTGCTTTTGCATTTTACAATCGTATGCACACTTTTCTCAATATGAGAGGATGGAACAGCGGTGTAAGGCGCTGCGTTCAGGTCGCAGTCTCCCCTGGAGGCGACGGTTCGAATCCCACATCTGACAAGTAATTTGCACGCACTACTGCTCCGTATATATTGTACATTGTATATATTTGTAGTTATTTTACTTATATTTTTAATACTGTTTTTCTTTTGCAGCAATTGCACCAAGTCAAATTCCTTGTAGGTGCAAACCTACTTGGCAACAAACTTGTTTCTGATTCTGATTCTGATTAATGGCGAACAATTCTGCGTTTGGCATAGTTATTTTTAGACAATTAGGCTTTGCAGAATCTTTTCACTTACGCACAGAATCTGCTATTTTTTGCCAACACGCCTCGCTAGCCTTATTATGGGCAACAGTATTGCCCCTTGCCGTTATTTTCTTTTTAAACTCCTCGTATGAGTTCATAACAACTACTTGCTCCTCCTGAGTGAAGTACATAGCCCCTTTTCGCTCCGTCGGATCCATTGCGTCATGGTGAATAACGTTGGGTTACGCCCCTTTTACGGGAACGCGCATCGAAACTAAAGCGGAAAACCTGGCTCGACAAATCAAATCGTAAGTGAGCTTCGTGGTACCGTTTAACTTTGATTGCGAGTTTCGTATTTGTCGATCCAGGTTATCCAAAGTAAGCCTGGGTATGTTCATCCAGGTTCGTAGTACACCCATAGACTGTATATAAATATGGACAAACCCTCCGTGACGTCACCCATAGACATTCTTAACAGCGGAGATGAAGCCTAAAATTGAGCTTCTGGGCGCCGCCATCTTGGACATTTCAGTCTGTGTTCTAAGCCCGCCTACCTCCGGCCAGACCAATCAAAGCCTCGAATCCGTGAAGGTCATGCCGTGATGACAGATGACAGCTGCCAATCAAGTTGACCACTCCCTTAATTATTCATAAAATAAATCCTTCTCTGTGCATTAAAATAATGGATTCTAAAAAAATTCACCCCCCTCACAGTTGTCATGGACTCGAACACTACTGAAAGACACCAAACCAGGCTGTAAACCAGGCTGTAAACATGTTTATTTTGGCTGTAAAGTTGGACATTTTAACATGGGTGTCTATGGGAGTTGACTCCTTTCTGCAGCCAGCCTCAAGCGGCCAGTCGAGGAACTGCAAGTTTTTGCACTTCCGCATGGGCTTCATTTTTCAGCATGGAATGTTGCCGCTTGAGTACACCCCCCTGGACACAAAAACGTCTAACCCCTACCAATCCCACCTCTCCGACCTCCTCCCCCCCCCCCCCCCTAGCCAAGCAGCTGAACGCCATGACCTTCGACGGCTTCCTGATGTACCTGGGCTCGGCGGAGGGCTCCATCGTGGACCCCCGGTGTGGCGGCCTCTCCCAGGACCTGGGCCAGCCGCTCTGCCACTACTTCATCTCCTCGTCGCACAACACCTACCTGATGGAGGACCAGCTGCGCGGGCAGAGCAGCGTGGAGGGCTACATCAGGTGCCGTGGTCGGACGCGCTCACATTTACACTCACAGTTACAGTTACGTTCATACTTACATTTACAGTTACAGTTACATTCATATTTACATTTACACTTACAGTTACAGTTACATTCATATTTACACTTACAGTTACAGTTACATTCATATTTACATTTACACTTACAGTTACATTCATATTTACATTTACACTTACAGTTACAGTTACATTCATATTTACATTTACACTTACAGTTACATTCATATTTACATTTACATTTACATTCATATTTATATTTACATTTACATTCACGTTCACGTTTACGTTCACGTTTACGTTTACATTTACAGTTACAGTTACGTTCATATTTATATTTACATTTACGTTCACGTTTACGTTTACATTCACGTTTACGTTTACATTTACATTTACGTTTACGTTTTTGTTTACATTCACATTCACATTTGCAATTACATTTACATTTAGACAGACAGACAGACAGACAGACAGACAGACAGACAGACAGATTGATAGATGGATGCTTAAAAAAATGTACTGAGGGCAAAACTTGATATTAAAAAAAGAAAAGAAAATACAGTATAATTACACAAGATATAAACACTAGTCCACTTACAATCAGTACATGTGTGGGGGGTTCGACATGTGGACAGTTGGAGGAGGAGGAGGGGATCAAGGGGATCGAACCGCCAACCCTACGGCGAGCGGACAACCCACTCTGTCCACCCTGCTCTACCACACTGAGATACTGCCGCCCCATTGACTTATTCAACCTGCCAACAGAAGAACATTCGGATCATATTCAAAAACAAGCTAGTTTCCCAGTTTTAGCTAACCTTGCTCCATTGAGTGGATCTGGTATAATCTGGTCTGTGGCTTCCGCCTATTGAGCATATTTGAACTGAAAACCCCAACAGCATCACATATACTGTATACGGTTCATTACCTCAATGACCTGCATTTATATTATTTTGTTTGATAAAACAGACCTGAAGATACTAACAGTTAACAGTGGGAATGAGTGTGTGTGTGTGTTTGTGTTTCAAGTTTCAAGTTTCAAGTCTATTGTCACATGCTAGCTGACAATGTTACATCATTACCAGTAGTGAAATTCTTGTTACTTGGGTGGGTCAACTTTGCTATATAATATAAAATAAAATTAAAAAAATAAACAATACAAAACATAAATAAGTAAATAAATAAATAAATAAATAAATAAATAAATAAATAAATAAATAAATAAATAAACATAAGGAGTATCTATGCAACAGTAAACAACAATAAATGAATAAATAAGTGGCAGAATAGTTGGATGAGTTGGATAAGTGGCAGTTGTGCAAAATAGTGGGAAAAAAATAAACAGTTGACAATTTACAATTAACCACAGCATGTTGATATCAACATGACACCAACATAAGGCAATTGAAATGCTTGAAACTTGTTGCTGGTTGACTTTCTTACTGTATTAGCAGCAATGAAATGTTTCACCTTCTTATGACAAATGTACTCTTTGTAAGTCGCTTTGGATAAAAGCATCTGCTAAACGCCCCTCAATGTAGATAAAATAAGGTGCAAAGACATAGCAGCTAGTTTACTGTAAGGTGGTCTGTGTGTGTGTGTGTGTGTGTGTGTGTGTGTGTGTGTGTATTAGAGTGCGTATCGGGCCGGAATGTTCTGTTCTGAGCCCCCGGCCCCGCGGCCGACAGAACAGTAATCGAACCCGAGCCGAGCCTGACAGGCATCAAGCCTTTTATGTCAACAAACAGATGAGCAGGTTAACACGCTCGCAGATGTGACCCGAGCCCCCCGACCCGAACCCGAGCTCATCATTTCTTCAATATTTGTCCTGAACCCCGAACCCGGGCCCTGTAGGGTACCGTCGAGCTCGGGTCGGGCATCCCATCCTCTGGTGTGTGTGTGTGTGTGTGTTTGGGGGTGGTCCAATCATGTGTGTATGGTTCATGTGCAAGAATTGTTTTAGCAGTGTGTGTGTGTGTGTGTGGGGGGGGGCGTGGTCCAATCATGTGTGTATGGTGCATGTGCAAGAGTTGTTTTAGCAGTGTGTGTGTGCATGCGTGCGTGAGTGTGTGTGGGGTCGTCCAATCGTGTGTGTGTGTGTGTGTGTGTGTATGGTATGTCTGCAAGAGTTGTTTTAGCAGTGTGTGTGTGTGTGTGCGTTCATGCGTGCGTGTGTGTGAGTGTGTGTGTGTATATGGTGCATATGCAAGAGTTGTTTTAGCAGTGTGTGTGTGCGTGCATGCGTGCGTGTGTGTGTGTGTTTGCGTGTGAGTGTGTGTGTGTGTGTGTGTGTGTGTGTGTGTGTATATGGTGCATAAGCAAGAGTTGTTTTAGCAGTGTGTGTGTGTGTGCGTGCATGCGTGCGTGTGTGTGTGTGTGTTTGTGTGTGAGTGTCTGTGTGTGTGTGTGTGTATATGGTGCATATGCAAGAGTTGTTTTAGCAGTGTGTGTGTGTGTGTGCGTGCATGCGTGCGTGTGTGTGTGTGTGTTTGTGTGTGAGTGTGTGTGTGTGTGTGTGTGTGTGTATATGGTGCATATGCAAGAGTTGTTTTAGCAGTGTGTGTGTGCGTGAGTGTGCGCCAGTGTGTGTGTATGTGTGTTTTTGTGTGTGGTGGGGGGGTCATTCTAAAGAAAGAACCATGTGACATGCCCCCCCCCCCCCCCCCCCCCCCAACCAGGGCTCTGACAAGGGGCTGCCGCTGTGTGGAGGTGGACTGCTGGGACGGGGCCAACGGGGAGCCCATCGTGTACCATGGCCACACCTTCACCTCCAAGATCCTCTTCAAGGACGTGGTGCAAGCGGTGGGCAAGTACGCCTTTAAGGTGAGCAGCCCGGCCGTCTGCGTTGACGTTCTGCGTGGAGGAGGGCGTTTTCACGTTCACGTTTACGTTTACGTTGACGTTTTACGTGGAGGAGGGCGTTTTCACGTTCACCTTTACGTTGACGTTGACGTTTAGGTTTAGGTTTACGTTTGTGGTCACGTTTACGTTCACGTTTACGTTTCCGTTTAGTTTTACATTTACGTTCACGTTTACGTTTATGTTCACATTTATGTTTACGTTTACGTTCACGTTTATGTTTATGTTCACATTTACGTTTACGTTTACGTTCACGTTCATGTTTACATTCACATTTACGTTTAGATTTACGTTTAATTTCACATTTACATTTACATTCACATTCACATTCACATTTACATTTTCATTCACGTTCAAATTCACATTCACGTTTACATTTACATTCACATTTAGATTTACATTCACATTAACGTTGCCATTCCCATTAACATTTACTTTGCTTTTTTTTAAATATTTTTATTTTTTATATTTGTTGGATTTGTTGTTGTTTTTATTTGTTAACTGATCTGGGATCTACCACAGCAGTAGGCAGTAGCTCAGTGGGGGTAGAGCAGGGTGGACAGAGCAGGTCGTCCGCTCACCGTAGGGTCGGCGGTTCGATACCCTCGACCCCCCTCCTCCTCCTCCCCCCCCCTCCTCCTCCTCCTCCTCCAACTGTCCACATGTTGAAGCCCCCCACACATTGTGTGGGGGGCTTGGAAGTCGCTTTGTAAGTCGCTTTGGACAAAAGCGTCTGCTAAACGCCCCTTTTACCACTTGTAGTATGAATGAGGTGTATGTAAGGAATTATATGTAGGTCACACCCCCCTCTTTGTGTTTTTCATGGCCCCCTAGCAGAAGCTGTAGGTAGCTTCTTTGGGGGCCGGTTCACATGCATGGACATTAAGATAAGATAAGGTCAACTTTATTTATCCCCGAGGGGAAATTAGGTTGTCGTGGCAGCAGCAGCTGCAGTACAAATACAGTAAAAAACATTAAAAATAATATATATAATCAATTCCTCCCACAGACCAAAAACATGCAGGTTGGGGATTAGGTTAATTGGTGTCTCTAAATTGACCATAGGTGTGTATGTGAGTGTGAATGGTTGTTCGTCTATATATGTTAGCCCTGTGATAGGCTGGCGACCTGTCCAGGGTGTACCCCGCCTCTCGCCCGTTGCAGCTGGGATTGGCTCCAGCCCCCCCGCGACCTTCGTAGAGGATAAGCGGCATACCTGCAAACTTGTCGCTTTTCGGCTACAATCGCCGTTTTTTGGGTCAAAGGGGTCATTCACGTGACTCGTGTAGATCCGAAGAGTTTTTGTTTTGGGGGGGGGGGGGGGGGGGGGGGGGTCGGGGAAGGCTGCGTTGGCTTATCAAGTGGAGGCTGAGACACGCATGCCGGCCAGGCAAAAAGTGAGTTTTTTGCACGTGTAGAGTGACAGCAACAGACTGCAAGACATTTTTTAATTTAGTTTATCAGTACTTTGTATGGACTCATCGTCTCAATTTTCATCGTCATCGCGATGTGAGCGTTCATGATAAACACATCGCAAAAGCTGGTCTGTAATGCGATAAGTTCGCCACGCACACTCGGGCCATCCTTATCCTTAAATCATCCTTAAATATTGTGGTTTGCAGTAACCCGACCCACCCTGTCAATTTAGGACCGACCCAAATATTTATTTTTCCCTTTTAGTCCGACCGACTTGCCGGTTGTAGGTTGTATACTTGCGTTATGACCGACCGTTGTTTTTTTTAACTCTTCAAATAACTAATGCAACTACAATAAAACCCTATTAATTATATTTTAGAAGGTATCGCGAATATAAATAGCCTACATACACACGTAGGCTACGTTCTTTCTTTTATATTCACTTCATTTCATCAATGGTTCGCGCTTGTCTGTTATGATGGCTGCGGCTGCAATAAAGAAAATGTTCGCAGTCAACGTTCAAAGTTATAGAAGGCTAAATTATTACTTTGGGTTCATGCACGGTAGCAATAGGTCCTACATGAAAAAATGCATTGAAATATCTCGACACCGCTATAAAGTGACGTGTCGACTGACGTCAAGGAGACCACTAAACTTTTACGGGATGGAGACCATAGACGCGGTCAGTGACGTCACGATATGCAAATTTGTTTACATTCATATCGACGTATTCACCATGACCAAAATTTTACTCTTTTCTTATTTATTATCGCAAGTCATATCGTCATCGCAATATTGAACAGTGTGATCGCACATTTTCACAATGATCTGGTCTCAGCAGATACCTTGACTCTGTTGGTTGTTATGTCATATTTGGAAGCTCAATCTGTAACTTTTTTTCATACAAAATCTTACCAGAAGTAACCATTTAAAGGGTTATTTTTCAAAATTTTCTTCCGGGGGGGCATGCCCCCGGACCCCCCTAGTGTTGCTAGTTTACCAACACACAGCACCACTGCTACAAAAAAATCTAGGGGAAACACTGAGTATACTGTACTATAGACATACTATATACCTCCAGAGATCCTACTGTCAAAACGCTCAGAATTGCGTACTTAACATATTTAAATCACAAAAAAAATTATTGGGGGGCCCCATTACGCTGTCACCTTTTTTTCTCTGACCAGCTTGCAGGTCTGATAAGCGGTTACGACAATGGATGGATGGACATATAATCAAAATTTATAAAAATAAAAATAAAAGTTAAAGGCATTACTTTACTGTCTCCAATGTCTACGCATCATGTATGTGAATAAAAATCCCCAAAATAATATAGTAAGTTTGTGAAAGAAGTCAGGCAATTCTTAAAACAGCAAAACAACAGGATTGTTCCTCCCTTCAAAGGAGGTCTTGAAGTAGTCCCAGTTTCCGACACGTCCGCGTTAGCAAGTCACCCGTGACACCTTCGGAAACCTTACGAACAACGCTTCGCTTACTCGATAAAGACTGAAACAGATTCTAATCAAATCCCCCCCCCCCAAATCCTCAGACAAAAAAAAAAAACTAGGTCGCTATCGACGCGAAGGGATTCCCTTTCATCCTTTGTGCGGAGTATTTACCGTGCGACTGCAGCACCCGCTCCATCTCCATCGTTCAGCACCGGCCAGAGCCCGACCATCGCCTGCTTTTTTGCTCTCATTGTTCTCGTCTGAATGTGTGGACAAACGCCGCTGTGTGCCTCATGGGGTATTAATGAGTCCATACAACAGGGGGGGGGGGGGTCTATTCTATCCAAAGCATCTCCGCCCAACCTCTCCCTTGTCTAGGAGGGGTTAGCTTGCCAGGAACCTGTCAATGGACTTATCAATGGCTCCCCGTGTCGTCAATGGCTCAATGGCTTCAATGGCTCAACGTTTAAGGGACTGCGGTGCCAGTCAGGGGCAGGCTTGTGCACACACAGCTTCTGGTCATGGTGCAGTCATGGTGGGGTGGCAGTAGCTTAGTAGGGTAGAGCAGGGTGGACAGAGCGGGTCCGTCCACTCACCCGTAGGGTCGGCGGTTCGATCCCCTTGATCCCCCACCTCGTCTTCCTCCTCCTCCAACT
The DNA here is from genome assembly GCA_036785325.1 of Urophycis tenuis. NCBI lineage: Eukaryota > Metazoa > Chordata > Actinopteri > Gadiformes > Phycidae > Urophycis > Urophycis tenuis. The sequence goes on from JAXIVH010000313.1 coordinate 118,760, forward strand.
GTCCACATGTCGAACCCCCACACACACATGTACTGATTGTAAGTCTGGTCTGTTCCGGCTGCGTTCTCTCTATGAGGAGGTGTTACCTTACCCCGTTACTGTGATAATTATGTGCTGGGGTGTTGGATTACCACCCTCCCTTACCTGACTCTCACCTCGCTCGGCGCAGTCCGTTCCACCGTTCCTTCACTGGCTGGCATCCACCCTCCACCCCAAATGCCCACCGCCAAACACTAGAGTTGTAGTACTCGAGACCGGTCTCAAGACCGCTCTGACGTGGTCTTGGTCTTGTCTCGGACTCGACTGTATTCCGTCTCAGTCTTGCCTTGGTTTTGGACATGGAGGTCTTGAGGGGATTTGTGCGTAAACCAAGCAGCGAGCTCATGCTCATCACTAAGCCTTATATAAATGACGCAGCACTCGTACACTACGCGCCAAATATGTTACATTGTATATATGTTCCTAACGGCTGTGTCATTGTTCATGTATTGAGTGTAACTTAAACACTAGTCTGGGTTTTTTTTTCCGGTCTCGACTTGGTCTTGGTCTTGATCTTGTCTTGGTCTCAATACCCTCTGGTCTTGGTAGTGTCTTGGTCTTGATCTTGTCTTGGTCTCAATACCCTCTGGTCTTGGTAGTGTCTTGGTGTTGATCTTGTCTTGGTCTCAATACCCTCTGGTCTTGGTAGTGTCTTTGTCTCGACTTGGTCTTGGTCTCAACTTGGTTGCTCTTGGTCTTGGTCTTGTCTTGGTCTTGATACCCTCTGATCTTGGTAGTGTCTTGGTATCGATACCTTCTGGTCTTGGTAGTGTCTTGGTCTCAATACCTTCTGGTCTTGGTAGTGTCTTGGTCTCAATACCCTCTGGTCTTGGTAGTGTCTTGGACTCGATACCTTCTGGTCTTGGTAGTGTCTTGGTCTCGATACCCTCTGGTCTTGGTAGTGTTTTGGTCTCGATACCCTCTGGTCTTGGTCTTGTCTTGGTCTCCATACCCTCTGGTCTTGGTAGTGTCTTGGTCTCGGTTTAGGCATCTTCGTCTTGACTACAACTCTACTGAATGCCCCTTTCCCTCTCCCAGGCGTCGGAGTACCCGGTGATCCTGTCCATTGAGAACCACTGCAGCATTGAGCAGCAGAAGGTCATGGCCCAGCACCTCGACCACATCCTGGGCAGTGCACTGCTGAAGAGTACCCTGGAAGGCAAGAGTCTGAACGGGCTTCCATCCCCCGAGGTAAGGAGATCTGTGAGGTAGCTATCTGTAGGTAGCTGTCTGTAGGTAGCTATTGTTGGCAGCTATCTGTAGGCAACTATCTGTAGGCAGCAATCTGTAGACAGCTATCTGTATGCAGCAATCTGTAGGTAGCTATTGTAGGTAGCTATCTGTAGGTAGCTATCTGAAGGTAGCTAGTTGTCATTCAACAACATTTGCCCCAAAAAACATTTGGATCAAAGATGTCTGTACCAGGTGTTTCACACACAAATAAGAGTTTTGGAGTGATGGACAAGGTTGGTGATCTCCACCACAATAGCCATGATTTGTCAAAAATACATTTTTCCACAAAGCCAGATGCAAAACACCCTGCATAGAAATCATGATTAAAATGACATTAGGTCCCACTACTGATACTAGTCCTGTGAAACTGAGGGTTTTGATAGCAAGTCTAGCCACTACTACAGTAGTTCAAGTCAATAGGAGCATTATACTGAACACTGTGAGTGCACACTCTCTTAACATGAGACGTGTGAAGCCCAGAACCCTGGCACTGTTAAAGGGGTAGTTCAGAATGTTGGACATAGGACCTCATTTCCAAGTTATCCAGTGTGTTATTTATCATTTGAGACGTTTTTAACACATTTCATTCAGTTCTTCTAGTTGCAGAGTTCACTAGTGCGAGGCTGAGGTCCTATGTCTAAAATTCCAAAGGACCCCTTTAATGGACCCCTATTGTATCGCGCATAGGAGTCGACCTGTCCTATGCATCATAATACATTACTGGGCTCTCCAATAATGACATGCCCCAGCTATTATCCTGTCTAAAATGGTTATCTATGACAACTCTATGTATTGTCTTTGGCTAAACCACCCCCATATCTACCTCAGCCAGGTAGCTAACTGACATGAGTTAGCTAACAGGAGTTTTCAACACAACACTAACTGACAGGAGTAAGCTAACAGGAACCAGCTAACTGACAGGAGTCAGTTAACAGGAGCTAGCTAACTGGCAGGACTTAGCTAACAAGAGCTAGCTAACTGACAGGAGTTAGCTTACAGGAGCTAGATAACTGACAGGAGTGAGCTAACTGACAAGATTTAGCTGACAGGAGTTAGCTAGCAGGAGCTAGCTAACTGACAGGAGTTAGTTAACAGGAATATCTAACAGGAGCTAGCTAATTGACAGGAGTTAGCTAACAGGAGCTAGCTAACTGACAGGAGTTAGCTCACAGGAGCTAGCTAACTGACAGGAGTTAAGCCAACTGAGTGACCCAGAGAAACGAGTCACTTTCTCCGGACGCCACGGCTGCCGGACTCCGCCACCCTCTGCCCTCCAGCACCACAAACCCTTTTTTTGGTCATAGGATCCGCGTGGATGTGTAGCAGCAGCAGCGGAACCCTGAATTATTAAGGAGCCTCGATATCTCTCTGCATGCTGCCGGTGGCAAAGAATATGAACGGCCCAATTACACAGAGCCTTGTTTTTTTTCTTTCTTTATTTTGATTGCTGGGTTTGTTAAGACATATTAGGTTAACAGGACAATTAGGATACCCGCAAGGGTGAGGATAGCTTAGGTAAGCTTAATTTTAGCCGGGGATCGGGAAGATGATGTGACAAAAATGTAACATTTTAATTAAATTCGGGCGGGTGGCGGTTTAACCGATCAAATTAACAATATCTACACATTGTTAAATATCGTTAGCTATATCCTTTCCAGAACAGGCGATCACTTTCTAGCCTGGCGTCAGCAGCGCCCCGCATCGCCTATAGACCTCAAAATGGCGGGCGGGCGCGGTTTTGAAAATTGGTCAAAAGAACGTTTGTGCAGATGGATGGTGGACGGATGATGCATTTTGTGATTAGATTAGATTCACTTCTTAGTCATTCCCAGTATTTTTTAGATATGGGAACAAAATGGTTGACCCATCCTATGGTGCATAGGAGCAGTGGGGCTACTAGGTTCAGCAGCCCAGGGAGCAAGTTGGGTGTTCAGTGTCTTGCTCAAGGGCACTTCGACATGCGGACTGTTGGAGGAGGAGGGGGGGATCAAGGGGATCGAACCGCCGACCCTACGGTTTGGTGGACGACCCGCTCTGTCCACCCTGCTCCACCCACTGAGCCCCCGTGATGCGGTTGCGGATGAAATGATAGCCCGACCGCACATCTAGCTCCTAGTTTTTTTTTTCCACACCTCTCTCACACCCGTGTGTTTCCAACCCCCTCCACCCCTCCAGGACCTGAAGGGGAAGATCCTGCTGAAGGCCAAGAAGATCGGGGGTCTGGAGCACAGCCTGGGGGGTCTCACGGAGGACCCCCTCACCGGAGAGGTCAGCGACGAAGACGAGGCGGCGGAGATCGACGACGACAACTCCCACCGCGACACCTTTCGCCACAGGATCAAGGTAGACAATTCGCGCTAGACCAAGGTAGAGGATTCGCGCTAGACCAAAGTAGAGGATTCACGCTAGACCAAGGTAGAGGATACACGCTAGACCAAGGTAGAGGATACACGCTAGACCAAGGTAGAGGATACAGGCTAGACCAAGGTAGACGATTCACGCTAGACCAAGGTAGAAGATTTGCGCTAGTCCAAGGTAGATGATTTGCACCAGACCGAGGTAGACGATTTGCGCTAGACCGAGGTAGACGATTTGCGCTAGACCAAGGTAGACAATTAGCGCTAGAGCAAGGTAGACAATTAGCGCTAGACCAAGGTAGACGATTTGCGCTAGACCAAGGTAGACGATTTGTGCTAGACCAAGGTAGATGATTCGTGCCAGACGGAGGTAGACGATTTGCGCTAGACCAAGGTAGACAATTCGCGCCAGACCGAGGTAGACGATGTGTGCTAGACCAAGGTAGACGATTTGCACTAGACCAAGGTAGACGATTTGCGCCAGACCGAGGTAGTTGGAGTGGTTTTCACACAGTGCAGTGGCAGACAGAACAGCCGTGCGGGTTTTGAGTGAAAAAACCAATTGACAGAATTGAAATGCGTAATTAAAGGTTGCGTACAACGCGTGCGACCTCATTGGCGACCTCTGTTCTCACAGTCTGACGATGCTGCATTGTGTTGTGTACGCTAGCAGCTGGCTACAGAGAGATCCGATTCAGGCTAGCCGGGGGGGCGAGGGAAACAGGTGTGGACGATGTGCTGCGTCTCACTTATATCATATATATGCACTTTCGACAGCATCTTTGCCTTCAGCCCGAGTCATTGATATTGTGGTGGGAGTCATTTTATTTACGGTTACATTTACATTGAGGGGCATTTAGCAGACGCTTTTATCCAAAGCGAGTTACAAAGAGTACATTTGTCAGAAGAAGTTGAAACATTTCATTGCTGCTAATACAGTAAGAAAGTCACCAGAACAAGTTTCAAGCATGTCAATAGCTTGGTGAACCATTACTAGTGTACAACATCTCTGGTCTAAGTGCGGAGAGATGTAGCCTAGCTTATCTTTTTTTATGTTCCAAATGTTTTACTCTTCAAGTACTAACTTCATAAGTTTATCTAAGTTGATTAAAAATCTAATACGTAACATGTACTATATTTATCCTGTTGTTACAAGCCTTCCCGTATGCTTCCGTGTCACACAGGTTAAACAGAGGGGTCTGTTGTCGCACAAAAGCCCCCCATAGCGTCTCTCCTTCTCTTTACCTTACATAGTGTCTCCGTTCTGCACCCTCGACCCTATTGTCTCCCTTGAACGGAATGTTCCACCAGAGCCGAACGGCCTCTTCAGACAAAGCTCGCCATTTAAAACATTATTCCGTGACACTGAAAGCTACGCCGTTTGCAAAGCGTGCTTGGATTTTAAAAACCATCACGCCTAATGAGCGCGCCTTTAATTTGTAGTATTCGTTATCGCCGTTTGCCTCGCGTTAGCTTAAGTGTTAGGTCGCCGTTGATGCGAAGTAGCACTTAACAATACCGGTTACAATCAAGCAACGACGGCGATGCTAGGGCTACGGCTAGCCCTATCCGCTTGCGGTTTGCGCTTGACACAGTCGATCGATTTCACCTCTCCAAATTTAAACCGGGGAGAGGGGGGGTGAAAAAACACCTTCGCTGGGCTGTCTGGAATTAGCCCCGGCGCGTCTCGATCCGCGAACACGCCTCCTATTACCCGCTGTGGCACTTAGCCCCCTAAAAGGAGTGTCAGGGGAATCCAGTCGCGCTTTTGTGTCCACGAGGCATGATAGCTCTGTCATCCCTCATGCAACATGCATGGGATCAAAGGCCAAAGACTTCAGACCAGACAGACTCCTCGCCGGGGGGAGGGGGAGGGGGGGGGGGGGGGGGGGGAGGTGTTGGATGAGGAGATCCACTTACGGCAACCCGGCAAGTTCCGTGGAGGGGGGGGGGGGGGAAAACGGAGAAGGGGCGGAGCCACGGGGCTTGACGGTGGAGTTGTGGTGGTGGTGGTGGGGGGGGGGGGGGGGGGGGGGAGGAATAAAAGAAGGCAAGTGAAAGAACAGTCACGGGGGGAAAGGCGAGAATCCGAGCGAGACAGACGTAACCGACCGACTCGGCAGGGCCGATCTGCGCTCCGAGAATGTTCCGGTTGGTTTCCAGAGGCGGGGCGGTTGCGTTGTTGAGCCGAAGGCCGAGATGAGGTGAAATGGCGTAGTAGATTCGATTCGATTCGATTTGAGTCATTCCCAGAGTTTTTTTTTAGATATGGGAACAAAATTCATTATCTGCATTTGACCCATCCTATGGTACATAGGAGCAGTGGGGCTGCTGTGTTCATTTGACCCATCCTATGGTACATAGGAGCAGTGGGGCTGCTGTGTTCATTTGACCCATCCTATGGTACATAGGAGCAGTGGGGCTGCTGTGTTCATTTGACCCATCCTATGGTACATAGGAGCAGTGGGGCTGCTGTGTTCATTTGACCCATCCTATGGTACATAGGAGCAGTGGGGCTGCTGTGTTCATTTGACCCATCCTATGGTACATAGGAGCAGTGGGGCTGCTGTGTTCATTTGACCCATCCTATGGTACATAGGAGCAGTGGGGCTGCTGTGTTCATTTGACCCCATCCTATGGTACATAGGAGCAGTGGGGCTGCTGTGTTCATTAGACCCATCCTATGGTACATAGGAGCAGTGGGGCTGCTGTGTTCATTTGACCCATCCTATGGTAGATAGGAGCAGTGGGGCTGCTGTGTTCATTTGACCCATCCTATGGTACATAGGAGCAGTGGGCTGCTAGGTTCATTTGATCCATCCTATGGTACATAGGAGCAGTGGGGCTGCTGTGTTCATTTGACCCATCCTATGGTATATAGGAGCAGTGGGGAGCAAGTTGGGGTTCAGTGTTTCGCTCAAGGACACTTCAACATAAAGGGGGGCGTTTAGCAGACGCTTTTGTCCAAAGCGACTTACAATCAGTACATGTGTGTGGGGGTTCGACATTTGGACAGTTAGAGGAGGAGGGGGGGGGGATCAAGGGGATCGAACCGCCGACGCTACGGTTGGTGGACGACCCGCTCTGTCCACCCTGCTCTACCCCACTGAGCTACTGTCGCCCCTTCTTCCCAAAGTAGGACTCCCTTCCTCGTCGGGTTTCCAGGGGGATTTCTGTTTGTGAGTGCAGTACAACAAGTGGGGGGAAGTGTTGCCTGGAATTGTATTGCACGGAAATGGGCTGAACAAGCAAGCCTTGCTTGTGTCTAGTAGCCCATTGCAGGCTTCATAGTTTATAATGTGTGGGGGTGGGGGGGGAACACATTTGAACCTATTTATCTGATTGGTTGAAATGTGAAGTCCAGCACCAATAACACTTCTTGAATCTTGAATCTTGAACACATCTTCATAGGCTTCAGCTGGGGAAAACTACCTCACTTTAATTTGATATTGTGGGAAAAAAAACAAAAAAAAAACGAAGACGATTTGAATGATATCACCTAGAAAATAGCCAAAAAGGGGGGAAAGGTATCAATCATAATTTTAGTCCTCTTTTAAGCACTCGCTCGACTCTTAATTTCTACTCCGCTGGGGAACATAATTAGCATTTAGAGACTTAGACAGACTGAGAGCAGCTCAATGTACACTAGAGGTCAGACATGCAGAGACTTACTGTGTCTGTGTGTCTGGCATGAGGAAGGAAGGGGTTTGGAGACCGTGTACCGTCGTCTCCGCCTGAAATGAAACACTCTTCCCTTCTTAAGGTATTAATTAAAGCGAGGAGTCGCCTCCCTCGCTAAACTCTATAGCACCTCTAATTGTGCCCAAGTTCTGGCTCCAGGCAACCGAGCACAATGAATGTATTCCCCACAAACAAGACGAGACTCTCCGTGTCTCGATTGGGAATAGGATATGAGCTTGCTGATTTTCCACTAGCAATGGTTCACCTAGCAATTGAAATGCTCGAAACTTGTTGCTGGTTGACTTTCTTACTGTATTAGCAAGCAATTAAATGTTTCACCTTCTTATGACAAATGTACTCTTTGTAAGTCGCTTTGGATAAAAGCGTCTGCTAAACGCCCCTCAATGTGGGCGACGGTGGCTCAGTGGGGTAGAGCAGGGTAGACAGAGCAGGTCTTCCACTAACCGTAGGGTTGGCGGTTCGATCCCCTCGATCCCCCTCCTCCTCCAAAACTGTCCGTATGTCGAAGTGTCCTTGAGCAAGACACTGAACCCCAACTTGCTCCCCCCCGGGGCTGCTGAACATAGCAGCCCCTCTGCTCCGATGTACCATAGGATGGGTCAAATGAACACAGCAGCCCCACTGCTCCTATGTACCATAGGATGGGTCAAATGAACACAGCAGCCCCACTGCTCCTATGTACCATAGGATGGGTCAAATGAACACAGCAGCCCCACTGCTCCTATGTACCATAGGATGGGTCAAATGAACACAGCAGCCCCACTGCTCCTATGTACCATAGGATGGGTCAAATGAACACAGCAGCCCACTGCTCCTATGTACCATAGGATGGGTCAAATGAACACAGCAGCCCCACTGCTCCTATGTACCATAGGATGGGTCAAATGAACACAGCAGCCCCACTGCTCCTATGTACCATAGGATGGGTCAAATGAACACAGCAGCCCCACTGCTCCTATGTACCATAGGATGGGTCAAATGAACACAGCAGCCCCACTGCTCCTATGTACCATAGGATGGGTCAAATGCAGAGAACAAATTTCCCCGCTGTGGAATGAATAAAGTATAATAATAATAAATAAATATAAATGTTACCTAGTGTTTCAGAGGTGGGAATGGTGGGACTGTCTCTGGACAGGCGAGGTGACGGCGCAAAACAAATCAGTCCAGCGGCGGCCATGTTTATTCGGTCATCAGAGGTGACAGACAGACAGACAGACAGACAGACAGACATACTTTATTGATCCCTGAGGGAAATTGCATAAAGGTGAGTCCGGCCTCGGGTCAGAGGTGGAGGAGGATAGAAAGGGGTCTGTTGGGATTGGTCAAGTAGCATCAGACTCAAGTCATTTGACAACGTTCATGACGTATTTGTAGTCTTACAGTCCGGCCCCACTCTATTCTTCCAATTATGTCTCGACAGATGAAGAAATTCTTGTTTGACATTTACATTTTACATTGAGGGGCGTTTAGCATATACGCTTTTTATCCAAAGCGACTTACAACGAGTACATTTGTCAGAAGAAGGTGAAACACTTCATTGCTGATAATACAGTAAGAAAGTCAACCAGCAACAAGTTTCAAGCATTCCCATCGCTAGGCTATCCATTGCTAGTAATGCTATGTGTTTGCTAGCATACTCGTGCGTAAACTCGTATTACATAAGCCCGTTCGGCGCGAGGCTAACTCTTCTTCGGCGAGCCCCAGCGCGGGCTAGCTTGGCTTAGCTTAGTTTATTTGATCTTAGCTTAGCTTAGTTTATCTTAGCTTATCTTAGCATATCTTAGTTTAGCTTAGCTTACTTTAAATTAGCTTATCTTATCTTAGATTAGTTTATTTTAGCTTAGCTTAGGTTAGCTTAGCCTAGCTTGTCGAGTCACAACACGGGGGGGAATCCCCTTTCGGCCTCGCTCAGCCGTCGCCCCCGAGGCGCCAGAATGACAGCGGAACTCTGCCCTCTGCCCTCGGCCGCCATTTTGCCCGCTACACTCAAACACACAAACACGTTGAGACTTTTAGCCGCCGCCGCGATGACCGCACAGTTGGCAGGCCGGCGCGGCCCGGTGTACCTTACACTACCTCCCAGGGCGGTGGGGGGGGGGGGGTGTGGGGGGTTCTCTTGGGCTTTGAGGCTTGTGTTGCGCCCTGTGCTGTCACCCATGCAGAGGGTTCCTTTGGTGTCGACACGAAGGTGCGGGGGGGACGTCGAAGCGCGTCCCCCCCGACACCACAAGAAAAGACTGAGGACGACTTGTGTCCGTGGGCCTCCCCGGTTCCTGAACAACGGAACATAAAAACAGACTCTTGCCTAATGCAGATGTGGTTGTTCGTCACTGCACTGTGTGTGATGTTTTAGGGTTGAAACAACTCAACTTTGCTCATTTGCGGATTGTACTGAAAGTCAAGGGGGGGGGGGTGGAGGGTTATTTTAGCAGTTGTGTCCTCACCTTTAGGTGCTCATGCAGGGGCGTAGCCAGGATATTATTTCTGGGGGGGGCCCGGCTCGGGCCAGTCTTTTATTTGGTGTGGCACTTGATTGTCAAAAATGTATATTTTAAAACTCAGAAAAGCGTTTTTCCCACGGCCCGTCAGGCCATAAAACAATGGATTGAATAAACTTTCTTCTGGACACTAATAATGTCTTATTGATCATCCCGTGTTATTGGAACAGGTGTTTAGATGTTGTGCGTGTCATGATGATGTGAGGGGGGGTTTGGGACCTTAACATGACACGGGGATGTTTTTAGTGCAAATGACAGTAGCGTGAGTGACATGGGAAAATATCACACTTGAAATAAAAATAATAAGTCAAAATAAGATAAAAATAATAATGCATGTATTTCAGCTTTCTTAGACCGTTTCTGTTCAGGATCTTTTTTTCTTTCTTTCTCAGACTAGGGGGGGGGGGGCTTCCTCTGACCATACCCCCCTGCCCCCCCATGTCCTGGGGGGGGGGGGGGGCAACGGTAGTTTCAAATGAATAATTTGTCCCATAAACGACATGTCCCCGCAGAAGTCCAAGCAGCGGCTGTCCAAGGAGCTCTCGGACTGCGTGGTCTACTGCAAGAGCGTCCACTTCAGCAGCTTCAAGCACTCGCGCCTCCACCAGAAGTTCTACGAGGTGTCCTCGTTCACCGAGTCCAAAGCCCGCAAGCACCTGAGGGACGCGGGTAAGGGTCGTTTGGCAGGGTTTGTAAAAAAACTGCGTTTTTAGCTAACGGCGTTTTTAGCTAACGACGTTAGCTAACGCTGTTATTTTTTCAGTAACGGGGGACTCTGACTTATACCGTTGTCGTCGTTACAACGCCGGTACTGTTACTGAACGTTAAATGCGGTGCGTTACGATGAATTCACAAAAACCGCTAGTGAGGAGATGATTGGCTAAAGCAAGAGTCATGTTTCATGGTAGCCAATCGTAGGCAAGTGTTTTTACACACAAGCAGCAGAAATGTGTTTTTACACATGGATGAATCAGCAGAAATGTTCGGAGCAATCTGATGAAAAGTTGTAATTTTCAAAGGTGGAGATATAAGCACTACTTCAAATTCATTGAGGTCAAAGGCAAGAACGTGCATGTAATGTGTACATTATGTACTTGTGAAAACTGCTCAGAAAAATCCAAATTCTGTGACATATAGCAACTTTTTTTTCCAGTAACATAAATAGTTACTTTCCCTGGTAACTAGTTACTTTTATGATAGAGTAATTCAGTTACTAACTCAGTTACTTCTCAGAACAAGTAGTGAGTAACTATAACTAATTACCTTTTTAAGTAACTTCCCAACACTTGTCATTTGTCAGCATATTACCCAATATTTGTGTCGCTGCCAAAAAGCTTTAGAGTTGCTGATGGTGAATTTGGGACCACAGTTGTTATGTTTGCGGAGAAATGTACAACTACACATATAACTGTTCACATTAGTTTGAAGACCAAAATGTTGACTTTTTTGACTTTTTTGGAGTCTTCAACAGAACAGCAGCGATGCGGGGATGTGACTTATTGATTTCAAATCAAATTGTGTCCATCCAGAATAGAGTGCGGATCGGGCCAGATTTTTCTGTCCGAGCCCGGCCCGCGTTTGACAGAACAGTAAACCGAACCCGAACCCGACAGGCCTCAAGCTTTTTTCATACTAATGACACCTTTACCGTCTGTGTTTATGAAAGCCTTCGCCTTCATGAAGCAAACTGCAAGGCATTTTGGAAATGTCAACACACAAGATGAGTGCAACATGCGTGGTGGGTTAACGTGCGGGGTCAATTCAAACATTTCCAAATCAGCATCAGATGTGACCCGAGCCCCCCGACCCAAACCCGAGCTATAATTTCTTCAATATTTGTCCTGAACCCGATTCAGCCCCCGTCGGGCTGGGGTCAGGTATCCATCCTCTCATCCAGAAGCACACATTCACAGTGCAGCAACATTTCGATCTCGATGGTCATCCATCTTTTATCGCTAAAGTGCATTCGTTGAAAAGCTTGTGACTAGATTCAAGATTCAAGTCCCTTCTTGTCAAATGTGCAGCATCACTTACAGTCCTACTGTACAATGAAATGTATTGGAGGAGGCCCGTTCCAACATGGAGGGAAAATAAAAATAAAATAAAATACAATAAGTACGTAAGTGTAGTAAGTGTAGAATGTATGATGAAGCATGAAAATAAGCAGCAACGGAGAATGATGTGTAGCAGCATTGTAGAAATATAAAGTGCATTAACTGAAAGCAATTACTGCATTACTCAAGCAAAGCAATAGTATTTACATCCTACATAAACTACAGGGTTGTACATGAGCTTTGATGGAAGCAGTGGTCAAATATGACACGATACAGATGTGCAGGAGTAAAGTGCAAGTGCACATAAGTCTTCTACAGTGTCATCCAGTATTTGACATGGTCGCTACTACTAAGTACTCGCGACCACCTTAGCATTTTTATTTAGATTTTTTTTTTATACTTATATTTTTATATATTTATATTTATATTTGCATGCTGTCTAGCACCGGGGATCGAGGGAAACGGTATTTCGGTTTTTGTGTATGGCTTGTACATTCATGAAAACTGACAATAAAGTTTACTTGAATCTTGAATCTTACATAGAGTGTTGAGTTACATTATTGACTGTTTCCTGCCGTTCGCTCTGCAGGCGCTGAGTTTGTGCAGCACAACTCTCGGCAGCTGAGTCGGGTCTACCCCAGTGGCTTCCGGACCGACTCGTCCAACTTCAGCCCCCAGGAGATGTGGAACGCGGGCTGCCAGATAGGTGTGTGGGGGGGGGGTTGCACTTGTAGTGACCCTGGCTCAATCCCACCTCTTCACTGTCCTGGCCATTTAAAGGGGTCATTCGGAATTTTTGACATAGGCCCGCATTTCCAAGTGAGCCTGTGTTGTTATTATCTTTGGAGACGTTTTCAACACACAAGGCACAAAAGGCACAAGACAAAAAAACCCATGAAAATATAAGACAACAATCTTTATCATCCAAAACTTAAATAAACAAATACCATCCATTGTTTATGAAATTGAATTTGAACAATAATTCACTTTGTTTGCGGTGCTCAGTATTTTCAAGCATTCGCACAAATTGCTTTCCAGATGTATGTATGATGATCGATGATCGATATGAATAGATGCAAATGAAATACAGAAAATCAAGGCACATTCAACACAAATTCTGATGACATATTTTTGATATGCAATAATGCATGGACAAGTTTCATGCTTATCTTATTTTATCAAATATCGTGTTTTTCACCCTTGCGTTTTTTACTTAGAAATGAAAAAAAAACTGCTTCTATAAAATATGCTTCAGATTATGTTATCGTGGTACTAAATGTTAGCATTGGTTTACCTTGTACACACCCAGTCTGCTAACACTTTGTTCAAGTATTATTATGACATTATTTAAGAGACTCTTTAATGCAAAGCAACAATTATAGATAGATAGATAGATAGATAGATAGAGAGATAGATAGATAGATAGATAGATAGATAGATCAACTTTATTTAAATTAGGAAAATTAGGTTATCATAGCAGCAATACAGTACTGTCAAAAATACTATCAAGTGCTGAGGGCAAAACTTGATATTAACTTCACTGCGTTGCAGTAAAGTGAACACAGAGACGTGTCATTTAAGAACAATTTGGTCAATGTTGGCCAACTTTTGGGGCCACTTTGGTTTCTCGTTGGGTGGGTTTGGTTGGGTGGGTTTGGTTGGGTGGGTTTGGTTGGGTGGGATTGGTTGGGTGGGTTTGGTTGGGTGGGTGTTTGGTTGGGTGGGTTTGGTTGGGTGGGTATGGTTTGGTGGGTTTGGTTGGCTGGGTTCGGTTGGGTGGGTTCGGTTGGGTGGGTTTGGTTGGGTGGGTTCGGTTGGCTGGGTTCGGTTGGGTGTTTGGTTGGGTGGGTTTGGTTGGGTGGGTTTGGTTGGGTGTTTGGTTGGGTGGGTTTGGTTGGGTGGGTTTGGTTGGGTGTTTGGTTGGGTGGGTTTGGTTGGGTGGGTTTGGTTGGGTGGGTTTGGTTGGGTGTTTGGTTAGGTGGGTTTGGTTGGGTGGGTTTGGTTGGGTGTTTGGTTAGGTGGGTTTGGTTGGGTGGGTTTGGTTGGGTGGGGTTGGGTGGGTTTGGTTGGGTGTTTGGTTGGGTGGGTTTGGTTGGGTGGGTTTGGTTGGGTGGGTTTGGTTGGGTGTTTGGTTGGATGGGTTTGGTTGGGTGGGTTTGGTTGGGTGGGTTTGGTTGGGTGTGTTTGGTTGGATGGGTTTGGGTGGGTGGGTTTGGTTGGGTGGGTTTGGTTGGGTGTGTTTGGTTGGGTGGGTTTGGTTGGGTGGGTTTGGTTGGGTGGGTTTGGTTGGGTGTGTTTGGTTGGGTGGGTTTGGTTGGGTGTGTTTGGTTGGATGGGTTTGGGTGGGTGGGTTTGGTTGGGTGGGTTTGGTTGACCGCGGTTCGCCAAAAAAGCCCCCAACCTTCTTCTGCTTCGCCGCAGTGGCGTTGAACTTCCAGACGGCCGGGGAAGCGATGGACCTGAACGACGGACTGTTCCGGCAAAACGGCGGCTGCGGTTACATCCTGAAGCCGGGCTTCATGCGGCAGCCCGACAGACGCTTCAACCCGGAAGCCCCGCAGAACCGCGACGAGTACCGGCCCCTGGTTCTCCACATCCAGGTACCCCCAAGAGATGTTCCCCCCCCCCCCCCCCCCCTGGTTCTCCACATCCAGATACCTCAAATCTCTTAGACCAGAGATGTTTGCCCCTGGTTCTCCACATCCAGGTACCCCAAATTGCTCTTAGACCAGAGATGTTGCGCCTGGTTCTCCACATCCAGATACCTCAAATCTCTTAGACCAGAGATGTTTGCCCCTGGTTCTCCACATCCTGGTACATCAAATGGCTATTAGACCAGAGATGTTCGCCCCTGGTTCTTCACATCCAGGTACCCCAAATCGCTCTTAGACCAGAGATGTTTGCCCCTGGTTCTCCACATCCAGGTACCCCAGATCGCTCTTTGTAAACTCGCCACTTAGACCAGAGATGTTGTATGCTAGCGATGGTTGAGCCTAGCGCTTGAAACTTGTTGCTGGTTGACTTTTCTTACTGTATTAGCAGCAATGAAATGTTTCACCTTCTTCTGACAAATGAAGTCTTTGTAAGTCGCTTTGGATAAAAGCGTCTGCTAAACGCCCCTCAATGTAAATGTACATGTACCCACGATAAGCAAGCACTGCCATCCTGATGCGGTTCTTCTGTAGGGAGGTTGTGATGGTGCACTGTGAAAAGAAAGGGTTGGAGACAAGGGCGTAGGTTTTTGTCTGAGCTTTGGTGGGGACACACTGACTTTAACTTTGTTTGATGCATTATCTGCTGATGTGATGCATATGCAGTAAAACATTTTAGTACAGCACCATCCCAATGTTACACATCTGCTTGGTAAGCAAAAGACAAAGATTCCGTTCACTTATTAAGTAAACCCAAACCCCAGGATGGCTGAGAAATTCCACACCACCAGACGCATTTTAGAGTAGAAGACAATCAGCCAGTCAAAAGACAGATCTGTCTCAGATGTATTTTGGGAGGCGGTACCAAAGAGGGAAATTAACCCTTTGTGTACCTGCATGAGATGCTTTTTTTTCTGTTTCAACCTGAATATTGCTGGTATATTTGGTAATATTTCAGTCGTCAATTGACATTGATGGGGACAAGTCTTTAGCACCCCACGCAAATCTACGCCCTTGGTTTGTAGTTGTCACATGATAACCATCAGTTGATCGCGTTGATAGACTTGAACTTTGCAAAATGGCGGCATGTCTTGAATCGTTCCATTCTATGCATTCATGGTTGGACTTTTTACATTATTGGTGTCTGTGTTCACGTTTAACTGAGATGTGTCAAAGTTTGATCACAAGTTTGATTTTCCGTAGTGGCAAATTTGCTCAAACATTAAAGTAAAGAGTAAATTGAGAAGTGATATTTCACTCAAGGACATTTCTTTAATGTACTTGTGTCTTAAAAGTAAAATAAATCTACTTATTAGTGCTACACTATAATAAAAGTATTTATTTTATACATATATATCATATAAAAATACGGTATTTGTTGGATTTTGTTTTGTGTTGGATTTATTATATTGAATTATAGATGAATAAAATATATTATTTATATTATTATTATTATTATTATTAATATTATTGGATTATTTTGTAATTTATCATGTTGAATTATAGAGCAATAAAAAATATCATTCATACTATTATTATTATTAATAACAATAATAATCATTGCTGTTCTCTCCAAGGTGATCAGTAAAATATAATAATAATAATAATAATAATAATAATGTGGGACCTGGGACCTTTCTGTGTGGAGTTTGCATGTTCTCCCCCGTGCTTGCGTGGGTTCTCTCCGGGTACTCCGGCTTCCTCCCACAGACCAAAAACATGCAGGTTGGGGATTAGGTAAATTGGTGTCTCTGAATTGACCATAGGTGTGTGTGTGAATGGTTGTATGTCTATGTATGTTAGCCCTGTGATAGGCTGGCGACCTGTCCAGGGTGTACCCCGCCTCTCGCCCGTTGCAGCTGGGATTGGCTCCAGCCCCCCCGCGACCCTCGTAGAGGATAAGCGGTTACGATAATGGATGGATGGATGGATAATAATAATGAATTGCTGTTCTCTCCAAGGTGATCAGCGGTCAGCAGCTGCCCAAGGTGAACATCAAGGAGGGCTCCATCGTGGACCCCCTGGTCCGGGTGGAGATCCACGGGGTCCCCCTGGACCAAACCAAGCAGGAGACCCGCCACATCGAGAACAACGGTGAGGCCCCGCCGCTTGACCTTTGACCTCTGACCGGTGTCTTTTGTCTGAGAGGTCCTCCGGTTGACCTTTGACCGGTGTCTTTTGTCTGAGAGGTCCTCCGGTTGACCTTTAACCTGTGTCTTTTGTCTGAGAGGTCCTCCGGTTAACCTTTGACCTTTGACCGGTGTCTTTTGTCTGAGAGGTCCTCCGGTTGACCTTTGACCTCTGACCGGTGTCTTTTGTCTGAGAGGTCCTCCGGTTGACCTTTGACCGGTGTCTTTTGTCTGAGAGGTCCTCTGGTTAACCTTTGACCTGTGTCTTTTGTCTGAGAGATCCTACGGTTAACCTTTGACCTTTGACCGGTGTCTTTTGTCTGAGAGGTCCTCCAGTTAACCTTTGACCTTTGACCAATGTATTTTTTCTGAGAGGTCCTCCGGTTAACCTTTGACCTTTGACCAGTGTGTTTTGTCTGAGAGATCCTCTGGTTAACCTTTGACCAGTGTCTTTTGTCTGAGAGGTCCTCCGGTTAACCTTTGACCTTTGACCAGTGTGTTTTGTCTGAGAGATCCTCTGGTTAACCTTTGACCAGTGTCTTTTGTCTGAGAGGTCCTCCGGTTAACCTTTGAACCTTTGACCGGTGTCTTTTGTCTGAGAGGTCCTCTGGTTAACTTTTGACCTTTGACTGCTGTCTTTTGTCTAAGAGATCCTCTGGATAACCTTTGACCAGTGTCTTTTGTCTGAGAGGTCCTCTGGTTAACCTTTGACCTTTGACCGGTGTCTTTTGTCTGAGAGATTTGTGATTTTTTTGTTTGTTTGTTGTTTATATGTATGTGTGTGTGTATATATATATATAGGCCTGATAATCTGTTTATTTATGCATCTACCAGCTATGCCTTAGGGTGGATCTGGACTGTTGCACTGCTGTAATCTTCTTTTTGTATTTGTAGAAAGGTGCTGAATTGTAATGGTGTATATGAGTAAAGTCTCAATAAAAACAGTGGTTAAAAAAAATAAAAAAAATAAAAAAAGCTCCTCTGGTTTGCTATACGTTTCACACATTGAATTTGAAACAAAAAAAAGATGAAACAAAATTCTGAATTGAAAATATACATCTTCAAATGTGAACAAAAAAGAAAAAAGTTAAAAGGAAATGTTGTCATGGATACACGGAAGAATTATAAGATAAGATAAGATAAAGACCCACTTGTTCAGAGTTAACCTGAACCCTGCATGACCCCTCCCCTCATGCTGTTATTTGTTGTACATCTTGGCACTTTAATCACTCTTTGTAACTCGGCACTTAAGTCAGAGATGTTATATACTAGCAATGGTTCACCTAGCGATTGAAATGCTTGAAACTTGTTGCTGGTTGACTTTCTTACTGTATTAGCAGCAATGAAATGTTTCACCTTCTTCTGACGAATGTACTCTTTGTAAATCGCTTTGGATAAAAGCGTCTGCTAAATACACAAAATGTAAATGTAGCTAAGATAAAACTTCATAATCCCCTCAGGGAAATTGGGTCGCCATAGCAGCCAGGGTACACATAAATGTAAATACAATACATTATTAAATTATGCAATTTCCCTCAGGGATCATTAAAGTATTTCTGTCTGACTCTGTCAAAAAATATCAATAAAATAAAGTAGAAAGAGAATAAATTAAAAAAGTATGTGTTTAAGTTGAAGTAATACATATAAAGAAAATAAATAAATAAATAAATAATTGAATTAAAAAAAATGCAGTGGTAACCGTCCGTCACGCAAAACACAGAGAGAAAAAAACATCCATAAAATAAAATACCAAAAAAAACAAAAAAAAAAAAAATTGACATCAACACACCAATAAACCAATACAACAAAACTACTGAAACACACACACAGGGGGTAATAAAAAAAAAAACCCACCTGAACCGTTCTGTTTCCCCGCAGGCTTCAACCCAGTGTGGTACGACACGCTGCGCTTCACCGTCCACACCCCCGAGCTGGCGCTGGTCCGCTTCGTGGTGGAGGACTACGACAAGACCTCCCGCAACGACTTCGTGGGCCAGTACACGCTGCCCTTCTGCAGCGTCCGGCAAGGTCAGTCCGCCCGTTACCGGCCGCATCAGAACCAGAACCACACTGTACCCGACCACTATGAGACTCCGAGAAGCACTGTCAGGGTCGGACTGGGAACAAAATTCGGCCCTGGTATTTTTTTCCCTAGACCGGCCCACCACTGGACCGAAGAAACCCCCCCATGAATAACACACAGTCACACCCTGGGACATCTCCGGCAACGTTTTCGTAGCTGTCGCTAGTTCTACTTCCACTAGCAGCACTAGAGGCACTAGTTCTACTTCCACTAGCAGCACTAGAGGCACTAGTTCTACTTCCACTAGCAGCACTAGGGGCACTAGTTCTACTTCCACTAGCAGCACTAGAGGCACTAGTTCTACTTCCACTAGCAGCACTAGAGGCACTAGTTCTACTTCCACTAGCAGCACTAGAGGCACTAGTTCTACTTCCACTAGCAGCACTAGAGACACTAGTTCTACTTCCACTAGCAGCACTAGAGGCACTAGTTCTACTTCCACTAGCAGCACTAGAGGCACTAGTTCTACTTCCACTAGCAGCACTAGAGGCACTAGTTCTACTTCCATTAGCAGCACTAGAGGGCACTAGTTCTACTTCCACTAGCAGCACTAGAGGCACTAGTTCTACTTCCACTAGCAGCACTAGAGGCACTAGTTCTACTTCCACTAGCAGCACTAGAGGCACTAGTTCTACTTCCACTAGCAGCACTAGGGGCACTAGTTCTACTTCCACTAGCAGCACTAGAGGCACTAGTTCTACTTCCACTAACAGCACTAGAGGCACTAGTTATACTTCCACTAGCAGCACTAGAGGCACTAGTTCTACTTCCACTAGCAGCACTAGGGGCACTAGTTCTACTTCCACTAGCAGCATTAGAGGCACTAGTTCTACTTCCACTAGCAGCACTAGAGGCACTAGTTCTACTTCCACTAGCAGCACTAGAGGCACTAGTTCTACTTCCACTAGCAGCACTAGGGGCACTAGTTCTACTTCCACTAGCAGCACTAGAGGCACTAG
The DNA here is from genome assembly GCA_036785325.1 of Urophycis tenuis. NCBI lineage: Eukaryota > Metazoa > Chordata > Actinopteri > Gadiformes > Phycidae > Urophycis > Urophycis tenuis. Next base: position 138,468 of record JAXIVH010000313.1, read on the forward strand.
TTCTACTTCCACTAGCAGCACTAGAGGGCACTAGTTCTACTTCCACTAGCAGCACTAGAGGCACTAGTTCTACTTCCACTAGCAGCACTAGAGGGCACTAGTTCTACTTCCACTAGCAGCACTAGAGGCACTAGTTCTACTTCCACTAGCAGCACTAGACGCACTAGTTCTACTTCCACTAGCAGCACTAGAGGCACTAGTTCTACTTCCACTAGCAGCACTAGAGGCACTAGTTATACTTCCACTAGCAGCACTAGAGGCACTAGTTCTACTTCCACTAACAGCACTAGAGGCACTAGTTATACTTCCACTAGCAGCACTAGAGGCACTAGTTCTACTTCCACTAGCAGCACTAGGGGCACTAGTTCTACTTCCACTAGCAGCATTAGAGGCACTAGTTCTACTTCCACTAGCAGCACTAGAGGCACTAGTTCTACTTCCACTAGCAGCACTAGAGGCACTAGTTCTACTTCCACTAGCAGCACTAGGGGCACTAGTTCTACTTCCACTAGCAGCATTAGAGGCACTAGTTCTACTTCCACTAGCAGCACTAGGGGGCACTAGTTCTACTTCCACTAGCAGCACTAGAGGCACTAGTTCTACTTCCACTAGCAGCACTAGAGGCACTAGTTCTACTTCCACTAGCAGCACTAGAGGCACTAGTTCTACTTCCACTAGCAGCACTAGAGGCACTAGTTCTACTTCCACTAGCAGCACTAGAGGCACTAGTTCTACTTCCACTAGCAGCACTAGGGGCACTAGTTCTACTTCCACTAGCAGCACTAGAGGCACTAGTTCTACTTCCACTAGCAGCACTAGAGGCACTAGTTCTACTTCCACTAGCAGCACTAGAGGCACTAGTTCTACTTCCACTAGCAGCACTAGAGGCACTAGTTCTACTTCCACTAGCAGCACTAGAGGCACTAGTTCTACTTCCACTAGCAGCACTAGAGGCACTAGTTCTACTTCCACTAGCAGCACTAGGGGCACTAGTTCTACTTCCACTAGCAGCACTAGGGGCACTAGTTCTACTTCCACTAGCAGCACTAGGGGCACTAGTTCTACTTCCACTAGCAGCACTAGAGGCACTAGTTCTACTTCCACTAGCAGCACTAGAGGCACTAGTTCTACTTCCACTAGCAGCACTAGGGGCACTAGTTCTACTTCCACTAGCAGCACTAGAGGTACTAGTTCTACTTCCACTAGCAGCACTAGAGGCACTAGTTCTACTTCCACTAGCAGCACTAGAGGCACTAGTTCTACTTCCACTAGCAGCACTAGGGGCACTAGTTCTACTTCCACTAGCAGCACTAGAGGTACTAGTTCTACTTCCACTAGCAGCACTAGAGGCACTAGTTCTACTTCCACTAGCAGCACTAGAGGCACTAGTTCTACTTCCACTAGCAGCACTAGAGGCACTAGTTCTACTTCCACTAGCAGCACTAGAGGCACTAGTTCTACTTCCACTAGCAGCACTAGGGGCACTAGTTCTACTTCCACTAGCAGCACTAGAGGCACTAGTTCTACTTCCACTAGCAGCACTAGAGGCACTAGTTCTACTTCCACTAGCAGCACTAGAGGCACTAGTTCTACTTCCACTAGCAGCACTAGAGGCACTAGTTCTGCTTCCACTAGCAGCACTAGAGGCACTAGTTCTACTTCCACTAGCAGCACTAGAGGCACTAGTTCTACTTCCACTAGCAGCACTAGAGGAACTAGTTCTACTGGCAGCAGCAAACAATTTTAAAACATTTTGCAGCGTTGGCCTGTAGGGCTTTTTTGCTTTTTCTTGCGAATCTTCTCCGTTCCCCCTTTCCTCTTTTTGGTACTTCTGTCGTCCATAATGATTATTCTTAAGTGCAAGGCTAAATGATGCGCTATCACTATATTTCTCCATAAACCTAGCGGCTGCTTGGACAAATCCACTTGATGGGGTGGGGCAGGGGGGCGCGATTGTAACACACACTGAACCTGTCATGAAGAGGCCAAAAATATTGACCTGTCACCCCCCCCACCCAAGCCAAATGGATGCAACCGAATTTATACATGAAGCAACATGGGCCACGCTGCTCAAATAAATAACTTAAATTTAAAAAATATATATATATTTTTTTAATTCCACCAGCCCACCGGGCATTTTCCCGGTTGTACAGATTGCCAGTCCCAGCCTGGGTACTGTTCATAGTTCATACTGGAACCTTCCGCACATAAATGCGGACCTTGTCTTTTCTTTCTTCTTTTTTCTAATTTCTTTTTTCTTATTTCTTTTTTTTTTTTTTTTTTTTTTTAAAGTCCACGTCTTGAGCTGCTTGGACCTTGAATTTCCCCCCAGGGATCAATAAAGAATCTTGAATCTTGAAGACTACTTATAAGGGCTGGAAATTGACCTGCTGCAGACAACGCATGCGCGTACGCATCATGGCTGCCACCCGTATTCAGTTTGGTGCGTCGGTAACAGGAGTAACAGTTGTAAGATCATCAGTTCGTCCAGTAGTACAGTAGTTGGTACTGTACTGTTCTAACCTGTTTGGCACCAAAAGGAGGCCTTATTCACCTGGTGGCCTTCTGGAGTCCATCTTGTTTTCCATGCATTAGCTGGGTGGGGGGAACTGAAGCATTTAGACAACACCTAAGTGCTACTCAACTAGCAGCCATCTTTGTTAAGTGACATCTATCTATCTATCTATCTATCTATCTATCTGTCTATCTGTCTGTCTGTCTGTCTGTCTGTCTGTCTGTCTGTCTGTCTGTCTCTGTCTCTGTCTCTGTCTCTCTCTCTCTCTCTCTCTCTCTCTCTCTCTCTCTCTCTCTCTTTCTATCTATCTATCTACTGTATCTATCTATCTATATACTGTATCTCTCTATCTATTTTGCTTAGTTATGCACTGATATTATCCCAAATGTTGTAATGTAACAGTGGGGTTACTTCTGTCCCCCCCTTACCCTCTAACACAGGAAACAGTACTACAGTAGAGAGCTATTTTATTGATAGGTCTATACCATAGACTGTATATAAATATGGACAAACCCTCCGTGACGTCACCCATAGACATTCTTAACAGCGGAGATGAAGCCTAAAATTGAGCTTCTGGGCGCTGCCATCTTGGACATTTCAGTCTGTGTTCTAAGCCCGCCTACCTCCGGCCAGACCAATCAAAGCCTCGAATCCGGGAAGGTCATGCCGTGATGACAGATGATAGCTGCCAATCAAGTTGACCACTCCCTTAATTATTCATAAAATAAATCCTTCTCTGTGCATTAAAATAATGGATTCTAAAAAAAATTCACCCCCCTCACAGTTGTCATGGACTCGAACACTACTGAAAGACACCAAAACCGTTTTTTGAACCAGGCTGTAAACATGTTTATTTTGGCTGTAAAGTTGGACATTTTAACATGGGTGTCTATGGGAGTTGACTCCTTTCTGCAGCCAGCCTCAAGCGGCCAGTCGAGGAACTGCAAGTTTTTGCACTTCCGCATGGGCTTCATTTTTCAGCATGGAATGTTGCCGCTTGGCCTATACTAGCAATGGTTCACCTAGCAATTGAAATGCTTGAAACTTGTTCTGGTGACTTTCTTACTGTATTAGCAGCAATTAAATGCTTCACCTTCTTATGACAAATGTACTCTTTGTAAGTCGCTTTGGATAAAAGCGTCTGCTAAATGCCCCTAAATGTATTGTAATGTACAGTATATGATATGATATTTCAATATGGAGCAAGCTCGCTATGATGTGGTTCTATGACAAATAGCTCATGCCAGCTCATAAAATAATGCGTAAAGTCACATAATAACCTGAAGATATGCATTATCAACAACATTATCACAATTGAATTTGTCACATCATGATGGCAACAAGCTGTATGGGTTGTCGACTCATCTAATGGTGAGCTGAACGAAATGACATAATGTGAAGAAACGTAACTAAACTTAACGTGAATACAACCAAGTCTCAAGTCCTTTCTTGTGTAAATGTGCAGCATCACTTACAGTCCTACTGTACAATGAAATGTATTGGACGAGGCCCGTTCCAACATGGAAGGGAAGTCAAAGAAAACAGTTCAATTAAATGAAATACAATAAGTACATAATAACAGTAAGAGCAGCAATGCAGAATGTAAGATGAAGAATGAAAATACGCAGCAATGGAGAATGATTTGTAGCAGCATTGTAGAAATGTAAAGTGCATTAACTGAACACAATGTAAGTATTTACATCATACATAAACTGGAGGGTTGTACATGAGCTTTGATGGAAGCAGTGGTCAAATATGACACCATACAGATGTGCAGGAGTACCTATACATGACCTCTGTCTATGAACATGATTTCTGCCCGAGCCACGTCAGTTAGACTTTCACACGGCGGCAATGGTTGTCAAGGCAACAACCTCCCTGGTCCAACGCAACAAAGCGCCATCAAGCTACATCTTTTGTCCTTGTTTTGACTGAGAGGCGCCTAGTGGCAGAAATTCCACCTCATACCTTTAAGGTGTCACACAATACAACAATGAGCATCTTTACAGTAAGAGGGCAGCAGTAGCTCAGTGGTGTAGAGCAGGGTGGACAGAGCGGGTCGTCCGCTCACCGTAGGGTCGGCGGTTCGATCCCCCTCCTCCTCCTCCTCCTCCTCCTCCTCCTCCAACTGTCCACATGTTGAACCCCCCACACATGTACTGATTGTAAGTCGCTTTGGACAAAAGCGTCTGCTAAATGCCCCTTTTTTATTTTTCATTATTTATTTATTTACTTTTTTTTACATTAAGTTGAAAAAATATATACAAACATGCATAACTGGTCATTACACTGCATAACTGCATACCATATCCGACATGCTACATCTCTGTACATTTATGTATATTATATGTTTTACATATTTTTTGTATATTGTTACATTGGTTTATATTGTATAGTTATATATTCTAACACTCTACTATACATAGAGTGTCTGTCTCTTCTTCTTTTTTCCCTGGAGTATTTGTAACGAATGCAATTTCCCTCAGGGATCATTAAAGTATATCTGTCTGTCCGCCTGTCTGTACAACAATCATATTTTTTCTCTTGTTCTCAGGTTACCGGCACATTCACCTGCTGTCCAAAGATGGAACCAGAATCCCCCCTGCTTCCTTGTTCGTGCACATCAGGATAACGGAGCTGGAATGAATTACCCCCCGCCCCCCCGTCAGCCATTTTGTGTCCGTCGGTCGGGGGAACGTTCCGGAAAAAAGGCAGAGGGCACCGGCTGTGCATCCCAGCCGGGGTTGGAACAGTCAACGTGACGCAACGCTGTGTCGAGACACACAGATGTACATGCAAAGTGGGCGAGCAAAGTGGGTTGGTGTGTGTGTGTGTGTGTCTGGGTGTGACGGTCCGGGCTGTGTTCCGATATCCATACTTACCGTGCTCAGTATACTTAGTTTGAGTACGTAGGGTCTTCCGAATACGATCGTGCTGAAAAGAAGTGTACTCAAACCCGGATGTTGCCCTCAAAACGGTCAGTACACATACTATGCAACAATTTACACTATCCGTACTTAACGGCAGCCATCTTAGCTACGTAGCAGAACGCTGAGCTGTACTCAGTTGTAAAATGGCTGGACGTCAGTGGGGCGTGATGGACTCACGTGTGTCTGGTGGGTGACGCAGCCGTGCGGCTGATTAGTCATTTCCGGTAAGTGCACCACAGAGATGGGTGGAACAACACTAACATCCGAGGGATTTGGAACAACACTAACATCCGAAAATCTGCGCACTTTGTGAGTGCGGATAGCTTAGTACGTTTAAGTGTACTCATGGAAGTATGGATATCGGAACACGGCCCTGGTTTAACCCCATTCAGTCCAATCAGTCGGACTGAGGGCCGGCAGAGGCTGCGTTAGTCCAACCGTCGGCCACACACACTCCACAAAGTGTTACACAATTAAAGATGCTTCAGGTGAGATTCAGGACATGGTTACATTTAGCTAGCTGTCTGTCAGCTATTAGCGGGAATTTCTACAATCGCTCTGTACAAGCGATTTTAGATTTTTAGGCCCCTTCCAGAGAGGCAGAGTGGGTCGTTCGCTCACCGTAGGGTCGGCGGTTCGAACCCCCCACACATGTACTGATTGTAAGTCTCTCTCTCTCTCTCTCTCTCTCTCTCTCTCTCTCTCTCTCTCTCTCTCTCTCTGTTTTCACCTCCATTATCTTACCTGCAGCACCTTTAAATTGGTTGGTTTAAGGAAATTGTTACAGGGGACTCTACCTTTAATCTTGTGCAAGTAAATACATATTTATACATTGAATTCAAATACCCGTGACATTGTAGTCAAATATTATTGTTTTTACAATACTGTATTTTTTTTTCTACAGTTATAATACAGTATTGTAAAAAAAACAAAAACAAGTTTATGCAATACTGTGACTAATGGACCTCTGCATAAACGAGCTATCAATATATGTTGATGATGAAACATTTAGTAACATTTATTTAACAGAGTTGTAAAGTGAATAGAGAGTGTGTGTATGATGGTTGTGTAGCTGAGCACTGTTGTAAAACAGTATTTTTTTTCTTCCTCACAGAAAGAAAAACAGTATTTGAGTGTTGTTTTTGTTGATGTGAAGACATACTTAGCCAAACCCATTATTTTATTTCATTATTTTTTTCCGTTTATAGGCACAAATAGGCTATAGCAGATAATGGAGTGTTTTTTTTGGTCCTATTGCTTATTAGCCCGGAAACGTGTGCACACTTATCAAAAACGTACTTGAATATTTGTTCTATATTTTAACTCACGTTAATCGTCAGTAGCAAGTTATGCTAATAAGGAACTGGTATGTGTGGTGTAGATTGTATCCTGCGCTAGCATTGCTTTCGCATCATAACAAGCGAGTTTTAGCGAAAACGCTGTGAGTGTGTGTTTTACCCTCCTGCTTTGTGTCATACGATTGCATTATCATAAGAACGTGCCACTGACATGTTTTCCTTCACGCTTTTGAAAAAAAATGCACCCCCAGTATTTAAACGGAAACTGACCATCGGCACTTAACTGTTAGCTAATTTTTGCGCTTTCGCGATAAGCGCGATATCAGAAAAAAAAGACAGCGACCCGCAGACTTCATCGTGGCTATACAGTGAGACGATTTCATCTGAACGAAACAATTAAGTCACGCGAAAAGTAGGAGAGCTGAACTGAATAGTTTTATGTTTGTTGTGTAGTATCATCTGTCTGGGTGGGGGGTGGTGTTGGCTTCTGTATGTTTCTGTTCTGTGTGTGTATCGTTGAACCTGCCCCACCTGGAATATATGTGGGGCAGCAGTAGCTCAGTAGGTAGAGCAGGGTGGACAGAGCGGGTCGTCCACTCACCATTGGGTCGGCGGTTCGATCCCCTTGATCCCCTCCCTCCTCCTCCAACTGTCCACATGTCGAACCCCCACACACATGTACTGATTGTAAGTGGCTTTGTACAAAAGCGTCTGCTAAATGCCCCCCTTTACCCATTATTTGTTTCGGCCTATATCTATCTATATACGGCTATATATTTGTGCGTTAACATCAAAGCCTCTTCCATGTGTGATGTCGTCATCTATTTTCATAATTTTCGTGTTTTTTTTAAAAAGCATCCTTCCCTGAATGCTGAATAACCAATGTGTCATCTGCGGCTGTTTGCCGAAACAGCTTGTAAAATGCTTCCTGCTTGTGTACATTTTGTGTTTAAAAAAAGCAGCACTATTTTTGTAAGGGCCTGTACTGACTCATGATCATTTATAGATTGTGGTAGTAGTAATAAAAAAGAAAAAAACATCAATTTTGATCGTTTTGTCGTGTTGTCATGTTGGAAACCTCATATTTGTGCGTGTGTGTGTGCGTGTGTGTGTGTGCGGGTGTGTGTGTGTGTGCCTGTGTGTGTGTGTGTGTGTGTGTGTGCGTGGGTTTTATACAGTGGTGAAGCTAGACATTTTTTTGGATGTGGGCCCAAGCCCACCCCCAAACTTACCTTAGCCCACCCTATCGCTTCATCTTCTCCAATCTAATATTATACTCGTCTAGACTGCTAAAAGATATACAATGTGTTGGATTGATGGATAAATAGATAGATTTACCCCCACACACACACATACACACACACCAGAATACATTTAGGATCTCCACCAGCTCACCCTGAAATGCAGCAGAATGCAGGAAATCGATATTCAAAATCCCCAATACCCCCCCCCCCCCCCTTGTGGCTTCCTTGGGGTCAACCCCCCCTCAAAGTCAGAACCTAGAATCGCCCCCTGGTTTTATATAATTCTATCATCTTCATGTGGTTCTGCAGCTCAATGGTCGCCGTGTGTACAATGTAGTGGCATCTAGATGTGCCATAAGTTGAATATAATAGCACTGTTGTTGTGTAGAATGATGAATGTGTGATGAAAGCCTAACCCTCGAAAATCAACTGCTGACAAGGATCTCCACACGCACACACACGCACACACACACACACGCACCCACACACACACACACATGCACACATGCACACAGGCACACACGCACACACGCACACGCACGCACACGCACACACACGCACGCATGCACGCACACACGCACACATGCACACAGGCACACGCACACGCACACACACACACATGCACACAAGCACACACATACGCATACGCACACAGACACACACACAGACACACACACATGCACGTGTAACGATCATATAGCTATCGTTATGAAGTAGAAAACACAGTTGTTGTCTTTACCACCTTTTATATAGGCGACTGGATGCAGCTGTAACGTTATTTATGTGGTGTATTCAGTTTTTTAATAATAAAAATAATAAGTTTTAACATTGTTGTAGATGTCATCGTATAGCGCATCGTCTGGATCAATATTGAAATATATCAATAAATTGGGTCTAACTTGAATCAAATTACGGATTTCTCTGGGTTTGGATAGTGTTGGAAATATTTGACATAATGTAAGCACACAACTCAACAAAAATATATAAATTGGTGTAGTCGATATTTTAATGGAGGAATGTTGCATATTATAAAGGGGACAAATCAGATGAAATATAAAATTAAAAATATATAAATAATAATAATAATAATAATAATAATAATAATAATAATAATAATAATAATAATAATAATATAATAAATTAAGTTGAGGCTGCCTGATAGAATAATTAATTAAATTCAGTTGAGGCTGCCTGATAGTTGGAAAGCTAGGCTAAATTTGATCTCTCTGAGACTTTATTTGCATTTTTAATCGCAAATATCTCAAAAAGTATGAAGTTTCCAAAAATGAAAAATACATAGCACAGCCATACGGATGTAGATCTTTGTAACACCGTTTGACTAAAATCTCGAGGTTCAGCTGTTCAGCTTCCATTAATTTAACGTGTTGGTGTGAATAATAATAATAATAATATGACTAACAATGACATCTGAAATCATCTCTTTACACAGTTACCGTAAATGTAACCACCGCTAGTGGGACAAAATACATGATGCGGAACCTAATAGTGCGTGTCGCTGGTTTCCCTCCGGAGTCATTACGCGGGTGCACGCAGGCACGTTTGTTGTTAATTAGAAGCTGCATGCTGCCAACACAAGTGTAGGCATTGTGTCTCTTGCGTCAGCAATAATTCAAAAACAACGCTTATTGTGAACACGCAGCCATGGTGGGGAAGATGAAACACCCGCGGCAGAAGCTCCACCAGCAGGCGGTGAGACTTGACAGGCCCGCGGGCCTCGCTTTATCCCCATCTTTGGAAGAAGCACCCAAATCGGCGTCGGACAGTTCGCTGTTGTTCCACACACGCAAGACAGGTTCCCCCACGCAGCAGCAGGACCCCAAGACCAGAAGCATCCTGAAGGTGGGTCACACAGACCGCTATGGCTTTGGATCTGGCTCTGATTCGACTTCATGACATGTGGTTGTATCTTTTAATCTACCTGCAATTTCCCTCAGGGATCATTAAAGTATGTCTCTCTGTCTGTCTCTGTCTCTCTGTCTCTCCGTCTCTGTCTGTCTCTGTCTCTCCGTCTCTGTCTGTCTGTCTCTCTGTCTGTCTGTCTGTCTGTCCGTCTGTCTGTGTGTCTCTCTCTGTCTGTCTATCTGTCTTGTCTTGTCTGATCGTGATGTGAACCACACAGGTTCCCAGCTCCTTCCCCACTTCGGTGTTCGCCGGCACCAGAATCACGCCGGAGTCCCTGGTGCAGACCCTGAAGTTTGAAGAGCCATCCGACCTCGTTTTACACGTCAAAAAAGGTAAGCAGGTAAGCTTTTTGGTCCCAAACATATTTATAGGCTACAACCATGTGTATTGGGTTTCATTGGCAAACATTGATTTCATCTTGCATCCAGTTTAGACATTAAAAGTGTGAGCAGATCGTGACCCCATCCAACAATATGTGGCTGCTGTTCTTCCTGCTGCCAGATGTGTATATATAGTTTAGTTGAAGGCACCACTGAGTTTATTGACTGGTGACTTTCTTTACTGTACTTGCAGTAATGCAATGTGTTCACCTTCTTCTGGTCAAATGTACTCTTTGTAAGTCGCTTTGGATAAAAGCGCCTACTGAACACCCTAAATGTAAATTTAGTGACTCATCATGACCACTAGGTGGCAGCAACGGGTTAATAATAACTGGATGGCTGCAACATTCATGGTGTCAGAATCAGGGAGCATTGTGCAAGTTTATTCCATTGTTGTTTGTTTGCTAAAGTCTTGCATGATTGTTGCTGTTAGATGAGAGATGATCAGAGAGAAAAAAAAACTTAATTTTATCCCCTAGGGGAGATTCAGGGAAAAGTACAGAAGGAATTATAACTTATAACTTAACTTAATTATGACTTATAACTAGAGGCAACTCAGGAGCATGTTCAGCCACAGGCTCACTCAGCCATGTTCCTCAAAGCGCTGGGGGGGGGGGCTCTTTCATCCCATCAGCTATCAGACTCTACAACACCTCAACCACCCGCTCCCAACGTCTCGATAGCCCCAACACCACCTGATTATGGACTGAACACCACAGCCCACACCTCAGGCTGTCTGTTGCACGTTTGCACATTGCACATTTGCACATCTTGCACATTTACTTTTGCACATTTACATTTGCACATTTATATTTATATTTACATTTCAGTCAGATTCATCTATCAACGCACAGTTCACCTACAATAGGAAGCTTACTAAGTATGTATATATTATGTTTTATTTTATCTTATTCTAATAGCTTTCATATAATTTTATCTCAATTTCGGTAAATCTATTTATTGTTTATACTCTGTTTTTTTATTGCACTCATTTATCCCACTGTACTGCTGGTCAACGTGAATTTCTCCTAAGGGGGATTCATAAAGGAATATCTTATCTTATCTTGTGTTGAAGTTGATGGAGCCAACTCACACAGTTCAGTAGCCACTCGCTGTTGTTCTGTCACTCAGTCAGAGATGGTGTATACTAGCAATGGTTCACTCAGCAATTGAAATGCTTGAAACTTGTTCTGTTTGACTTTCTTACTGTATTAGCAGCAATGAAATGTTTCACCTTCTTCTGACAAATGTACTCTTTGTAAGTCTCTTTGGATAAAAGCGTCTGCTAAACGCCCCCTCAATGTCAAATGTAAGGTCGGTCGGTCTGTCTGCACTGCCTTGACACGACGACGTCTGTATTCATTCATTCTGTTGGAGCCACACTCCTAAAAACAAAGGCTTTGGCTCGACAAAAACATTGAAAACAGTTGGCATCAGTCTTTTTTGACTTATGACAACTTCTAATGAAATTACTGTATATTCAACTCACACACTACATTGAGTTGAGGGAAATTAGCTTTTCCTCTACAATCATAAGGTTTTTTTTTAAGTTACACTTACTGAATAATTGGTTGCATAAACACAAGTTTTTAAGTTGATTATTCCATAAAAATGGAAGTTGTTCCAAGTAGTTCTTCCTCATTATTTAAAATAATTGAAGTGTTATGTGCCTGATGACTGTAATTATGAATGGAAGTTTTTAAGTTGACACCCATTTCAAAATTGAAGTTGCTTCAATTAGAATGACAGAGTATATTTGCATCAACTGATGATAGTCTTGGCATCAAGTAACCTCTGCCTGTTCAAAAAAATAAATAAATAGAAAGGGGGGCGTTTAGCAGACACTTTTGTCCAAAGCGACTTACAATCAGTACATGTGTGGGGGGTTCGACATGTGGACAGCTGGGGGGGGAGGGGGATCAAGGGGATCGAAAGATAAAAAAAATAAAATAAACTATACAAACACAATAAATAGATAAATAAATGGCAGAGTAGTCAGATGCTTTCTAAATGAATGAAATGAAGCAAGGTGCAGAGACATAGCCGCAAGGTTTAAAAATGTTACTATAAGGTGTGTGTGTGTGTGTGTGTGTGTGTGTGTGTGCGTGTGCGTGTGCGTGCGTGCGTTACGGCACCATCAAAGAGATAGAAATGGTACAACATAACATACGAGGCAGTAGACAAAGGTGAAGTGACAAAGTTATAATTTAATGAATGATTGTTTTCCAAACACATAGCGCGGTGGCAAAACAAAGAAAGGAAAATACCAGAACATAAAGAAACCCTGACTACACATAACTCCTGCGAGAAAGCTGCCCCTCACTCGTGTCCAGAAACAAAAGACAGGGGGTTATGTGAGTCTTCCGAGTCAACTGCTACTCTGACTATCTATCCTAAAAACGTGAAAACCCATCACCAGCCACCTACGCTATACAAGTATAAACAGTGTTTCAAATAATGTTACTTTACATCAAAACGTGCTTTACAACCACTAAAGTAGTGACAAAACTATTAAACCAAAAGGATGCGAAGTGCCGCGTGGCACAACGCATAGCGGTATGAAGACTGCCAGGCGGAAACGGGACGTGCGCAAAAACCCAAAGACAATAATTCTGCCCCGACGTTGGAGGAGACGGCTTTTGTAGGCGATGCCCCTCCCACAATCAGGAACCGCGGCAATTTCGCCTGTATGGGAATAAAGCGTCTCGTCTCCCAGCGTCTCGTTTCACATGCAGACGAAGGTGACGAGAGGGCAACCTCGCTTCATGTGGTCTGATCTTCGAGAGAGAGAGAGAGAGAGAGAGAGAGAGAGAGAGAGAGAGAGAGAGAGAGAGAGAGAGACCGATCTTTATTGGTCATTCTCAGTATCAAAGGGGGCATTTCGCAGACACTTCTGTCCAAAGTGACTTACAATCAGTACATGTGTGTGGGGGGTTTGACATGTGGACAGTTGGAGGAGGAGGAGGAGGGGGGACCAAGGGGCTCGAACCGCCGACCCTACGGTGAGTGGTACGACCCGCTCTGTCCACTGAGACATTGAAGGCAGAGTCGCTTGTATCTCCCGTTCCGTCGTCGGTCTCCAAACTCGGCCATATTGTTGTTGTTTTTTTCTGCTTCACGAGACGCAGTGAACTGCGCATTCAGGGCACGTATCACTGACTGACTCGAACCCGAAACACTTCCTGACTCGAACCCGTATCACTTCCTGACTCGAACCCGTATCACTTCCTGACTCGAACCCGACGCTACAATGCTTCCCACGTTTGCGTGGCCGCATTTTCTTCGTCGGGATGGAAATAGATAGATAGATAGATAGATAGATAGATAGCTATACTTTATTGATCCCAAGCTGGGAAATTACAGTGTAGCAGCAGCATTACACACAGTAACAATACAAAGAATTAAAGAATAAAATGCAATATAAAAAATGTATAAATAAAAATAAAATAATTGTAGTTAGTGCAAGATAAAAAAAATATTAAAAAAAATATATATAAGGTGCAGTGAACAATTATGTACAAACATATAAGGTGCAAATGCGTTGCGCTACAACGCAGCTTGCGTGCCGTTAAAGGGCTTAAAGCGAAGCGAGGGGGCGAAAGGCGATATCACTCAAACAATAATATCACTGCATAATCGGCTTAGCATTGAAACGCTAAACCATTATGATTTGATGCTCATTTTCCTGCACGCATATAATGGACATGTTGTTGATGGATGCTGATGCTGCTGGATGTGAAATAGCGCATGAACAGAATTTGTGTGTGTGATTTGTCGAGTGGGTAAACCATTTACATTTTACATTGAGGGGCGTTTAGCAGACACGTTTATCCAAAGCGACTTACAAAGAGTACATTTGTCATAAGAAGGTGAAACGTTTCATTGCTGCTAATACAGTAAGAAAGTCAACCAGAACAAGTTTCAAGCATTTCAACTGCTAGGTGAACCATTGCTAGTGTATAACATCTCTGGTCTAAGTGCCGAGTTACAAAGAGTGATTAAAGTGTCAAGACGTACAACAAATAAGAACATGAGGGTAGGGGTTATGCAGGGTTCAGGTGAATTCTGAACAAGTGGGTCTTGAGTCTCTTCCAGAAGATGGGGAGTGACTCCTGACAGTCCTGACATTGCAGGGAGCTCGTTTCCACCACTGCGGTGCCAAAACGGAGCAGAGTTGAGATTTCGCCATCGGACCTTTTTCCTCCTTTTAGTGATGGAGGTACCAGTCGACCAGCTCATGTAGTTCAAGTGTGCTATAGTGGCGAATGACAAGTGTGTCATTGTATCGCATGGGATTATTGAATTGAACGTGGCATATGCATGCAGGGATTCCTGTAAATGTACAAGGATTATAATGGGACTCACCCCTGCCCTCACTTCCATTGTGATTCTGCAGTTGACCTCATGCTGTGCCATATGTTGACATGAATGGATGCATTACATTGGTGGATTACATCGGATGCATTACATTGGTGGATTACATTGGATGGATAACATTTACCTTTATTATTTTATTATTTTTTCTCTGCAGACATGCACATGTGCTGATGAGTGAATGCATACTGCTTCACATTCTCAGTAAAAAAACCCTCAAAATGTCATTTCAACTGAGTATTTCCTTCAGGAAAAATCAATCCAGCACTCGGAAAAAGTGTGTTTTTCTCCCCATATAGTAACATAATAATCAATCGCAATCGCAACTGAAATGCTTTCAATCCAATTGATGGAAGGCTTTGCACTGAAAGTTTGTGTAAGAAACACATATTTTCAGTTCACATGTTCAACTGCAGCCTGTTATTGCACAAGAGACGGGTTCTGTTTTCACCGCGAAAAGCGAAACATTAATGACAGCCAGCCGATTGGAATATGCCGGGAAGTGAAATGAAACGTCAGTCTTTTGTTTGAATCCATTGTGTTATCTTTGTGTCTTTTTTTGGTAAACTGTATCACAGATTGCCCTGTCGCTATGTGGCTTCACTTCAAACCGTCGTGGACTTAAATCAGCACTGACCGCCCAGAATCAAGATTCTGATCGAACTGAGGAGGAGGAGCAGAAGAGAGAAAGGAGGAGAAGGAGGAGGGCGGGAGAAGGAGTGGGGGAGGGAGGAAGAGGGGGGGAAGAGGAGGAGGGAGAAGAAAGAGGAGGGTGGAGGAGAATGGGGGAGAAGAAGGATGGGGAGGCGGATGGAGGAGGAGGAGGGGGGGAGAAGGGGGGAGGGAAGGGAGAAGAAGAAGGCGGGTGGAGGAGAAGGGGGCAACAGAAGGAGGGGGAGGGGGGCAGGAGGAGGAGGAGGAGGACGGAGGAAGGAGGGGAGGGAGGAGGAGGAGGAGTAGGAGATGGAGGGGCAGAAGGAGGATGGAGGAAGAAGGAGAAGGAAGAGGAGGTGGGAGGAGGAGAAGAAGGAGAAGGAAGAGGAGGGAGGAAGAGGAGTAGGAGATGGAGGGGGAGAAGGAGGACGGAGGAAGAAGGAGGAGGAGGAGGAGGAGTTACTACTCCTCCTCCTGTAGTATCTCTTTACCCCTGCCAGGAGGGTGGAGGAGAATGGGGGAGAAGAAGGATGGGGAGGGGGATGGAGGAGGAGGGGGGAGGGAAGGGAGAAGGAGGAGAAGGGGGGGCAGAAGAAGGAGGGGGAGGAGGAGAAGGAGAAGGAGGACGACGGAGGAAGGAGGGGAGGGAGGAGGAGGAGTAGGAGATGGAGGGGGAGAAGGAGGACAGAGGAAGAAGGAGAAGGAAGAGGAGGGGGGAGGAGGAGAGAAGGAGGAGGAGGAGTAGGAGATGGAGGGGGAGAAGGAGGACGGAGGAAGAAGGAGAAGGAAGAGGAGGGGGAGGAGGAGGAGAAGGAGGGGAGGGAGGAGGAGGAGTAGGAGATGGAGGGGGAGAAGAAGGAGAAGGAAGAGGAGGAGGGGGAGGAGGAGGAGGAGGAGGAGAAGGAGGAGGAGAAGAAGAGGAGGGAGGAGGAGAAGGAGGAGGAGGGAGGAAGAGGAGGAGGAGTAGGAGATGGAGGGGAGAAGGAGGAGAAGGAAGAGAGGGGGAGGAGGAGGGGGAGAAGGAGGAGGAGAAGAAGGAGGAGGAGATGGAGGGGGAGAAGGAGAAGGAAGAGGAGGGGGGAGGAGGAGAAGGAGAGGAGGGGAGGAGGAGGAGGAGGAGGAGGAGGAGGAGTAGTAGTAGTAGTATCTCTTTCCCCTGCCTGCGCTGTGCAGCGCCTGCCCGCCTGCTCCTCAGACTGAAAGCGTCAATATGACGAGACTTGTCAACATCAACAGTTTTGAATGTTTTTTTTTTTTTCCTCACCCCTGCCTCCCCCCCCCCCCCCCCCCCCGCCATCTCTCTTGTGATCTCTGTGGTCGATAAGAACCCTCCGAGCTCAGCACATCTCTCTACACTCCCCGGGGGGGGGGGGGGGTTCATCGTCACTCCCAGCTCTCGTGGTGGAGTGTTTTGCCCCTTTTGCCCCCCCCCGTATCGCTTTCCCTCCGTAAAGTCGCTAACGGTGCCAATCTACTCACAGACAGACAGACAGAGAGAGAGAGAGAGACACACAAAGACAGACAGAGAGAGAGAGACACACAAAGACAGACAGACAGAGAGAGACACAGACAGAAAGACAGACAGAGAGAGACACAGACAGACAGACAGAGACACAGACAGGCAGACAGACAGACAGAGAGAGGCACAGACAGACAGACAGATAGACAGACAGACAGAGAGAGACACAGACAGACAGAGAGAGACATAGACAGACAGACAGACTGAGAGAGACACAGACAGAGAGAGACACAGACAGACAGACAGAGAGAGACACATACAGAGAGAGACACACAGACAGACAGAGGCACAGACACAACAGAGAGACAGATAGACACAGACAGACAGACAGACAGACAGAAAGACACAGACAGAAAGAGACAGACAGACAGACAGAGAGAGACACAGACAGACAGAGAGAGAGAGACACACAGACAGACAGACAGACACATAGACAGACAGACAGACGCACGCGAAAATGGTGTGGCGTGGGGAGGGGAATGGAACCGGCAGCCCTCCCTCCCCCCTCCTCTCCCGTTGAAGTAGCACTCTGTCTGCCTGCACTTTGATGAGAAATATCGGTTACCGCGTTATCGCTGGACAGACACAGAACGGACTTGTACCTAAATGTATTTTTAATGTTTGTATTGAATAGCACAGGGGTGTGAAGACATTACACAATATTACACAGATTTTCCAGTGCGTCCCTTCACACTAACATCATATCTTCATCCTGTATTATCATAACAATAATGA
>JAXIVH010000314.1:0-92500 GCA_036785325.1 Urophycis tenuis
AACTGAAATACTGGCATGGTACTCTCCCCATGTGTGAGTAAAAAGGACTGCACTCCCTGGAATCTGTTCCTCCTAGATGATGTTGTTGAAGTATACGTGTGTATTCTGCTTTCTGTCTCTCTCTCTCTCTCTCACTCACTCTCTTTCTCTGTCTCTCTCTCCTCTCTCTCTCTCTGTGTTTTATTCACGGTGGGCCACAGGTCTGGGACGGGTCTGACTCTCTGTCCCTCTCCTCAGCCATTCTTCTGTTTATTCCAATTTTCAAAGTGAAGCCGGAAATCCCACGCTCAGAATACACAAATCCGGCCCAATATTTCAGGTCTACCGCCTGCTAATGAGCAGTTATCGCAACCAAGAGAGATACGATGCTGGCCTGGCAGTGCCTGGGTGGTGCCAAAACCTGGCATGGATTTTTTTTTTTTTTTTTTTTTTTTGACCGTGGGATTTCTCACTTCTAAAAAAAAAAGAAATAAAATGTGTCAACTTAGTGGGTCCAGCGTGAATGATTATCACTTCTGTCCAAACATGGCAACTCAATGCTTTTAAAATCTTTTTATTTTATTTTTTTTGGTTTTTTGATTTTGGAATCATTGTTTTTTTTTTTTTTTTGCTGGAGACATCACATGATGTTGTGTAACTTTCTATCGAATGTTTTAGCCATTTCCATGGTTGAAGAATTTTATATTTATGCAGTTGTACATTTTTTTTTTTTTTTTTTGCAAAAAGAAAAAGTGTAATGTACGAATGCAATACCAAAGTGGCTGGTGAAAAAGAACATACGAAGCAATGCAGTGCCCATGTAGTAGGACGTCCAGTCGGTGTGACAGTGCTTTAGAGTCCGCGTGGAACATCACACCATTTACTCTTGTCACTTTATTTAATCTGGTGAGACTGAAATAATTAAACGGAGAAATAAGCCTGTGCTGAAGTCTTAATAAACACATTCAGGAGTGATTTTCTAACAAACCTTTTTTTGCTTTAACCATCTAAAATCTTGAAGAAGTACTGCACCTGGAAGGAGGAAGAGAAAATGTAATTAAACATCAATTACTTCATATCTGTGTCGATATTGACACAGTGCAGCAATATAAAGTAAGGGTGGCTGGTTTTCACTCTTGACATAAGATAAGACGTACTTTGTTAATCACAGCCGGGAGACTATGGAACATGGTTGGTACATGTCGGCCGGTGCTCACAGTCCGTTTGTGGAGGTTGTTTGAGGGGGGGGGGGGGTACTCTGAGCAACCTTTACGGCTACTATGAACTACCAAGCGGGAATGTGCCCCCCGGGCCCCCCCACCCTCCGCCCGGTCCCAGGCTTAATGATTAACAAGGACACGTTTGTCCACAGCCGCTCCACGGATCAGGAGCTACCCTGAACAATAGCGCCTAATGAATCACGCCTGCTCACTCGGCTAAACAATGGCTCGCTTCACATTCCACCCCCCTCTACACTCTCTCTCTCTCTCTCTGGTCCTGACCAGTGTGATCAGTGTGACCCGCGACCGGCCCACAGGGGAAGTCATGGGACCCGCTTCCCGACAAACGCTATGAAACGCTTCACTGAGCTCGCAGTCTCCGCCGCCGCCGCCGGCTTCAAAGGGAAACGCTCGCCAGTGCGTGTGCGTTGGGTGACGCCACGTGAAACAGCGCGGTAGTGTGCACGAGGGCGGGGGGGGAATGTGTGCGGGGATCGGGGGGGGGGGGGGGGGAGGGGAGGGGCCGCCTACCTCCAGAAGTGCGTCGTCGGGGAGGTCGGTTGCAGTGCACGGCGTTCTGGACCTTGTCTTTGCCGTAGAGCGCGCGCAGCGTCGCCGGTCGCAAGTGGCGCGCGATCTCCTGTGGAGGGGGAGAGCAGGGCCCGAGAACGGGACAAAGTCAGCCTCACACACACACATATATGTATATATAAGAAGAGAAGAAGAAGAATTACTCTTTTGATCCCGTGAGGGAAATTTGGTCTCTGCATTTAACCCAATCGTGAATTAGTGGAATACACTCAGCACACAGTGATGGTGAGGCACAAAGTGAGGTGAAGCACACTAATCCCGAGGCAGTGAGCTGCAGTGAACAGCGGCGCTCGGGGAGCAGTGAGGGGTTAGGTGCCCTGCTCACAGGCACTTCAGCCGTTCGTACTGGTCTGGCACCCCTCCGGTTACAAGTCCGAAGCCCTAACCAGTAGGCCGCGGCTGCCCAAGGGAAGGGAGTGGAAGGGGAGGTGGTTCTCTGCACTTGACCCATCCTATATTACATAGGAGCAGTGGGCTGCTATGTTCAGCGCACGGGGAGCAAGTTGGGGTTCAGTGTCTTCCTCCTGACACTACGACATGCAGACAGTTGGAGAAGGGAATCGAACCGCCAACCCTACGATTAGTGGAGGACCCGCTCTACCCACTGAGCTACTGCCGCCCCACAAACAAACTATATACAACAGGCTGTGGCATACGGGTCTCGTACACGTGACAAAATGGAGTCTGTAATGTGCCAGCCTTGCAGCGGCGTGCGCCCTTTGACCCCACTGCATTCACGTCAGAGGGAAGAACACCCTCATCGTATAACAGACCTCAACGTTGCGTTAACCGCCATCGACACCGGAAACTAGCTACATGAAATTTCAGGCCAACGTGGTGCATTGTTTACACTGTAGCCTGAAGAACGGCAGGATGTGTGATCGGACTGCACCGTTCAACGTCTCGGCCCCTAGCTAGCATCAGAACACAACCAGGCAGGTAGCCCCAAGCTAACCTCCTGGCTGTTCCTCTCAGAGGTCAGGGTGCGAGAGAGAGAGAGAGAGAGAGAGAGAGAGAGAGAGAGAGAGAGAGAGAGAGAGAGAAGAGAGAGAGAGAGAGAGAGAGAGAGAGAGAGAGAGAGAGAGAGAGAGAGAGAGAGAGAGAGAGAGAGAGAGAGAGGAGAGAGGAGAGAGGAGAGAGAGAGAGAGAGAGAGAGAGAGAGGAGAGAGAGAAGAGAGAGAGAGAGAAGAGAGAGAGAGAGTTCATCGCATAAGGTTCCCACGAGGACCTCCGGGCTGTCTCCCGCGAGCACAACGAACAGCCCAGCCCGTCGGGTCGCCATGCCAACGGGTGTGGCGCGCGGTCTTCGAATTACGCGTCGACCTCAGCCCAAGTCGCGTGTCGGTCTCCCGTCGACCTCGGCCGCATGACGGACACATTCTTAAAACGGGAACGCCGCCTTTCAGTCCCAGGGTCAACGGCGCCTTTGTCTTTGTCTCAAGCCTTTGTCTGGGGGGGGGGGGGGGGAGAAGACAATCCTCCCACTGGGACCAGCCACTCGCCCAGGTTCATGTTAGCCACCGGGCCCTACCCATTAGACCATACAATCTTGTAAACATCATGGAGGGAGGTTATGAATGACAAGTGTGTAATTACCCCACCTCCCCCACCCCACCCGCCTGCACCCGGCGCTGCCGTTGGAAACGGGAGGCGGGGGAATAAATACACCGGCATCGCCACCGCCACACGGCGGGCTGTAACTCATGTGAAGGCTGCCGCTTCCCTCGTCATCTCAGGTTTGTACCTGGAAAACATCACAACAGCGTCCATGACTCATACGTCTGCCTCCCAGGCCACTGCACTTAGTGAATGACTCTACTGTGTGTGTGTGTGTATACTGTATATATATATATATATTAGTTTTTCCATCACAAAGTAATAGCCTCCATAGATTTATAAACTAAAGCCAGGAAGTGGCGTGTTGAGGTCATAAACCTCTTCCTGGGGGATGACATTACCACGTCTGTGGCGGGCCGCCCGGGCGACATGTGAGGAAGGGGAACGGAGAAAGGAATAGCTTAGGTGGCACTTCGGTTACGCAAAGGGGCTCAGAATTATGACCTAAGTCCTGCAGATCTGAGCCACACTCTCAGGGATGGAAATGCAAGCGGGTAAGTCAGCTGGTCAGAGTGGAGGGCCCTGGAACCGGAACAGAACTGAACCAACGGAACCAGGAACACAGCAAGGGAAAACATTAGGGTTGATCATTCATAGCATGTGTTAATTAATGTAATTAACATGATTAATACTATTAGCGTGATCAATACAATGAGAATGATTGATAAAATTAACTTGATTAATAATCCAGTTAATAAAATTAAATCAATACAATACAAGGAGCTTGATCAACACTACTAGCTTGATTGATGCCCTAAGCTTGATTCACTTGATTCTCGTTCCTCTCTCTCCCCACCATGTTTGCGCCATGAATTAAGTGCAGACCGGTTGATTTGAATGTGCCTGGGCAGCCAGGGGCGTGTTTGCATATCTGCGTTTCCCTGCGGAACAATGGACTCTGCATGTCCGCTGCAGGTGGTGGCGGAGTCCATTCCCGACCAACGGCAAACTGCTCACACAATTATTAACATGGTGGATCATGGAACCATGACCATGGAACCACCATGCAGGTCTTCCAGGAACGCTGATAAACCACAACTAGTAGCTAATAGTCCACGCGTTGTCTGGTAGCAGCAAACACGCACCGACTCAGAGAGAGAGAGCGCAGTTTTAGAACACCTGTAGTTCTGGTACAGAGCGGCTTAAAATACTCTCGTTCTGAGAGAGCAGTTTAAACGCCAAAGAGCCAAAAGCTACAATGTTGTTTTACCCACACACACACAAGACACACACACACACACACACACACACATGTGGCCTGTGTTGATTGTAGAACAGTTGAAAAGAGATCTGATCCAAACACCTACTATCATTATCTCAAGCCTTAACTTTAGACAGAACGATCCATCCTTACGACGCGTTGGGGGAGGAACCGACAGTGGAATGGAGCGGTCTTGTTTGTTCCCGAGGTTGAAAGTGTCTCGACAAATTGGATTTCAGAAGAACAGAGGATTCTTTTCAAAATGATAGCCAACGATAACGATAACACGCCTGTGTGTGTGTGTGTGTGTGTGTGTGTGTGTGTGTGTGTGTGTGTGTGTGTGTGTGTGTGCACGTGTGTGTGTGTGTGTGTGTGTGTGTGTGTGTGTGTGTGTGTGTGCACAGCGGGTCATTAGAGTGTCCTGCTAGCGGTCTTATCTCCCATCTGCCGAGCCCGGTAGATGAGTCAGACTGCTCCTGAACTTCTTATCTCCAGCCTCTACTACCGGCGGCAGGTGCTTTGATTTCTCTGCCACTGCTGCGGTTCCCTAGGGAGCCTCTAGGGGGGGCCTTGAGGGTACTAGGGGGGGGGGGGGGGGGGGGGGGGGGGGGGTGAGGGCCAGTGCTGCCAGGCTCCCCCGGAGCACAGTATGCACAAATAGCATGACTTCACCGGTTACCGTAGTAACGTCCGGGCCGAGGCGCTGTGAGGAGGTAACCTTGGAGCAGGAGCTCAGCAGCAGCCATCATCGCCAGCTCAGTGACCGCAGACACGAGCAGGAGATCATCGCTTAGAGAAAATTTACCAACCCAACTTTGGCATCTAAAACGAGTACTAATAATAAACGTTATCTATATTGCATCTTAAAAAAAAAAAACGTGTGTTAAAAAAAGTGCTTTAAATGGCAATTTGAAGAAGAAGAACAACAACATTACAATGCAGGTTATGAATGAGCGATCAATATCCATTTGCTCATTGACCAGACAAAATGGCGGCCGGCTGCACGCAGAGGGGGCCGGCTTGGCTGAATGGGGGCCCCTTATTGAGCCGAGTCATGTGACCTGGCCGACCGGAACCCAACAGATAACTTCTCACTTCCTGTCACACACACACACGCACGCACACACGCACACGCACACACACCATGATAAAATATCTTCAGAAATACCGTCACATCGCACACCATGAAACTCCATCCATCATGTCTCCTACAACATGTTCATCATAACTCACGTCACGTACAGCTGGTATCAGTCCATACATAATAAATCATACATCACATGTAACACCACACCCACCGGGCCGACCGCTGCCTTCTTTGGGAAGCCAGTGTGTTTGCAGAAGCGAAACGCCGGCACGCTCTGACTGCGCGGAGCTCAGTGAGTGAGCTTTTCATGGAGGTTAAAACTTGAAAAATAGGAAGGTCGTATTGTTATGGTAACCACGGCAACCGACGGGCAGCGGGGGAAAAGGGGCCTTCACATGACGCACCGACACAACCCTGCAGCACACACAAACAACACACACGCACACACACACACACACAAACAACACACACACGCACGCACGCACACACGAATGCATGAAAACAAACAAACACACACACACACACAAATGACAGCAAACACACACACACACACACACGAATGCATGAAAACACACACACGCATGCACGCACACACATGTGCACAAACACACAGACACACACAGAAACACCCACAGACACCACTTTATATCAATGCCACTAGGAATTACATAAAGTCACATTGCCAACTAGGTTTTTTTTTGCTCTTACTGAACCTTAAATAAAATCAAATGAATTTAGAGGTGAAAGCCTGAAGCCTCCAACAGTGTAGGTGTCCTCAAAGTCCTGCATGTGACGGTAACCTACACAGACTTCTAATGGCACGAGGGACAGCTCAGTCAGAACACTTGTCTTCTTAACCGTCATTTACTGAGAAACTGACAATAGTTGTAGTTTAATAACAGAGTATGTTTGGGTCATCAGAGAGAGAGCGTAAGAGAAAATGACCACATACCAGCTGTAGTTTAGTGTATCGTCTGGTACAGACTACAGTACAGTGTATATTATAGTATAGTGTATAGGATGGTGTACAGCGTTAAGTGTTCCCAACAGGTGCCCTGAGTTGCACCACATCCAGACCTTTTGCCGACCGCCTCATATGCAGATAGTAACAGAACAGATGCAGTGCACAGGCAGTGGCTGAGCGACCAGTGCCAGTGCCTCATTATACACAATTATGACCACAAGAAGGTCACGGCCAGTGGGACCCAGTGGAGAGACAGTCAGCAGTGCTGCATCCCACTGTGTCTATTTAGCACAAACAAAGGATGGAATGCATAGAGGCTACACTGTTTCTTAAATAATAGCAAGCCTCAATACTATATTCACTGAAAATATTTATACTCTATATAGTCTATTTCAAGAATAAGCAGCACCTGCAGTACCCTCGTGTACCACACGTGGCATGCATACCACAGGTTGAAATAAACTGGTGTCTAGTATGGTGTCTAGTATGGCCTCCTGTATGGCGTCTAGTATGGCGTCTAGTATGGCTTCTAGTATGGCGTCTAGTATGGCGTCTAGTATGGCGTCTAGTATGGCCTCTAGTATGGCGTCTAGTATGGCCTCTAGTATGGCGTCTAGTATGGCCTCTAGTATGGCGTCTAGTATGGCGTCTATTATGGTGTCTAGTATGGCCTCTAGTATGGTGTCTAGTATGGCCTGTGGTATGGCCACTAGTATGGCGTCTAGTATGGCGTCTAGTATGGCTTCTAGTATGGCGTCTAGTATGGCGTCTAGTATGGCGTCTAGTATGGCCTCTAGTATGGCGTCTAGTATGGCCTCTTGTATGGCATCTAGTATGGTGTCTAGTATGGCCTCTAGTATGGCGTCTAGTATGGCGTCTATTATGGTGTCTAGTATGGCCTCTAGCATGGCGTCTAGTATGGCCTCTAGTATGGTGTCTAGTATGGCCTGTGGTATGGCCACTAGTATGGCGTCTAGTATGGTGTCTAATATGGATTCTAGTATGGCGTCTAGTATGGCGTCTAGTATGGCGTCTAGTATGGCGTCTAGTATGGCGTCTAGTATGGCCTCTAGTATGGCGTCTAGTATGGTGTCTAGTATGGCCTTTAGTATGGCGTCTAGTATGGCGTCTAGTATGGCGTCTAGTATGGCGTCTAGTATGGCCTCTAGTATGGTGTCTAGTATGGCGTCTAGTATGGCGTCTAGTATGGCGTCTAGTATGGTGTCTAGTATGGCCTCTAGTATGGTGTCTAATATGGCCTCTAGTATGGCGTCTAGTATGGGGTCTAGTATGGCGTCTAGTATGGCCTCTAGTATGGCGTCTAGTATGGCGTCTAGTATGGCGTCTAGTATGGCGTCTAGTATGGCGTCTAGTATGGCCTCTAGTATGGCGTCTAGTATGGCGTCTAGTATGGCGTCTAGTATGGTGTCTAGTATGGCCTCTAGTATGGCCTCTAGTATGGCGTCTAGTATGGCGTCTAGTATGGCCTCTAGTATGGCGTCTAGTATGGCGTCTAGTATGGCATCTAGTATGGCGTCTAGTATGGTGTCTAGTATGGCCTCTAGTATGGCGTCTAGTATGGTGTCTAGTATGGCCTCTAGTATGGCGTCTAGTATGGCGTCTAGTATGGCGTCTGGTATGGTGTCTAGTATGGCGTCTAGTATGGTGTCTAGTATGGCGTCTAGTATGGCGTCTAGTATGGCGTCTAGTATGGCCTCTAGTATGGCGTCTAGTATGGCGTCTAGTATGGTGTCTAGTATGGCCTCTAGTATGGCGTCTAGTATGGCGTCTAGTATGGCGTCTAGTATGGGGTCTAGTATGGCGTCTAGTATGGCGTCTAGTATGGTGTCTAGTATGGCCTTTAGTATGGCCTCTAGTATGGTGTCTAATATGGCCTCTAGTATGGCGTCTAGTATGGGGTCTAGTATGGCGTCTAGTATGGCGTCTAGTATGGCGTCTAGTATGGTGTCTAGTATGGCCTTTAGTATGGCCTCTAGTATGGTGTCTAATATGGCCTCTAGTATGGCGTCTAGTATGGGGTCTAGTATGGCGTCTAGTATGGCCTCTAGTATGGCGTCTAGTATGGCGTCTAGTATGGCGTCTAGTATGGCCTCTAGTATGGTGTCTAGTATGGCGTCTAGTATGGCCTCTTGTATGGCGTCTAGTATGGCCTCTTGTATGGCGTCTAGTATGGCGTCTAGTATGGCGTCTAGTATGGCGTCTAGTATGGCCTCTAGTATGGCGTCTAGTATGGTGTCTAGTATGGCGTCTAGTATGGTGTCTAGTATGGCCTCTAGTATGGCCTCTAGTATGGCGTCTAGTATGGCCTCTAGTATGGCCTCTAGTATGGCGTCTAGTATGGCGTCTAGTATGGCATCTAGTATGGTGTCTAGTATGGCCTCTAGTATTGTGTCTAGTATGGCGTCTAGTATGGCGTCTAGTATGGCGTCTGGTATGGCGTCTAGTATGGCGTCTAGTATGGCGTCTAGTATGGCGTCTAGTATGGCGTCTAGTATGGCGTCTAGTATGGCGTCTAGTATGGTGTCTAGTATGGCGTCTAGTATGGTGTCTAGTATGGCGTCTAGTATGGTGTCTAGTATGGCGTCTAGTATGGTGTCCAGTATGGTGTCTAGTATGGTGTCCAGTATGGTGTCTAGTATGGCGTCTAGTATGGTGTCTGTTTGTCTGTCTGTTTTTAATAGTGTCTAGCTGGGGTGGAAGGGGTGGATGTGGAAGTCTGGACTCACCGGGTCGGCTGGCCCACAGAAGTCCCGGAAGGTCTTGGGCGTGTCAGATCCCCTGACCTCCAGGGCCATGCAGGGTCCAGAGCACAGCTCAGCCACCATGTTCTGTGAGGGGAGAACCACACGCTCAGACACCATGTTCTGTGAGGGGAGAACCACACGCTCAGACACCATGTTCTGTGAGGGGAGAACCACACGCTCAGACACCATGTTCTGTTAGGGGAGAACCACACGCTCAGACACCATGTTCTGTTAGGGGAGAACCACACGCTCAGACACCATGTTCTGTGAGGGGAGAACCACACACTCAGACACCATGTTCTGTTAGGGGAGAACCACACGTTCAGACACCATGTTCTGTTAGGGGAGAACCACATGCTCAGACACCATGTTCTGTTAGGGGAGAACCACACGCTCAGACACCATGTTCTGTGAGGGTAGAACCACACGCTCAGACACCATGTTCTGTGAGGGGAGAACCACACGCTCAGACACCATGTTCTGTGAGGGTAGAACCACACGCTCAGACACCATGTTCTGTGAGGGGAGAACCACACGCTCAGACACCATGTTCTGTGAGGGGAGAACCACACGCTCAGACACCATGTTCTGTGAGGGGAGAACCACACGGTCAGACACCATGTTCTGTGAGGGGAGAACCACACGCTCAGACACCATGTTCTGTTAGGGGAGAACCACACGCTCAGACACCATGTTCTGTGAGGGGAGAACCACACGCTCAGACACCATGTTCTGTGAGGGGAGAACCACACGCTCAGACACCATGTTCTGTGAGGGGAGAACCACACGCTCAGACACCATGTTCTGTGAGGGGAGAACCACACGCTCAGACACCATGTTCTGTGAGGGGAGAACCACACGCTCAGACACCATGTTCTGTGAGGGGAGAACCACACGCTCAGACACCATGTTCTGTGAGGGGAGAACCACACGCTCAACGACAGCCAATATAAAAAATAAACTACGTATGAAACTAAAGCTCAGCCAAGGAGAATGCAGAGAATGTATTAAACAGCATACTATCCCATTGAATAAAATATACATCTGCAAGTTGACACGCTGGATAAACTACTGCAGAAAAAAAAACTCCATAACCCCATACACCATCACATGGGGGAGACAGGCTGCCGTCTCTTCTGGACAGGTTGTGATACTCACAGGGTATTCTGCCACCACGCCTTTGTAAACTTCATAGAACTCTTCTGCATTGGCCTGGTCCATCGTGAACTGGGAGGGGAAGACGGGAGAGTTTATTTTGACACAAAGGGGCCGACGTGCGAATACTCAATACAATAAATATATGTACGCCAACGCGTGAGTAGAGAGTGCATCTATATCATTGTAGTAACTATATAACATATATAAACTGTGCAATGTGTGTGTGTGGGTGTTTGAGAGATAGAGAGAGAGAGAGAGAGAGAGAGAGAGAGAGAGAGAGAGAGAGAGAGCGAGAGCGAGTGTATGTATATCGACTTAGTAACTATATAACATGTATAAAGCGTGCTGTGTGTGTGTGTGTGTGAGTGTGTGTGTTTGTGTGTGTATGGAGTCACGTTGTTCGATTCGTCTCCACCCTGGGGCTGTCACCGAGCACGACATGTGACTTGAAACAGACAATGGATCCCATCAGGCCCCTCCCCCCCCCCCCCCCCCAACAGATGACAGATTAGAGGAAAGGTCATCCAGTGCTCTGCTGATGGGCAGTTCGATCCGCAGACCTGACCAGAGCGAGCCGATCCCCCCCCCCCCCCCCCCACAGCCCCCCCGAGGTGACCGGCGATTTGCTCTCATGTTCCCGTGGCGCCGCGGCCAGAGGGACGGACCATGAATCATGAATCATCCCCGCCAGAGTGTGACGTCAGCGCCGGTCCACTGGGTTTGTCTGGACCTCAAGTCACAGGGATTCTCTGGAAGGGCTTGGCGGGGCTCCGCGCTGTAATAGGACACCGGTCCCCAGCCCTGAGCCCTAGAGAGCAGTGTGTGTGTGTGTTCGTGGGGGGGGGGGGGGGGGGGTTCCTCAACGTTCTCCATCGCCCAGAAGAGCCATTTCCCATTTCAGGTGTGTCCATGTGGGACCCAGCACCACACCTGTCACAGCCGCATCCGTCACCCTTCTCTAAGCGGCAACCCCCCCCCCCCCCCCCCCCCCAACCCCCCCACTAGATGGCGTCCATCTTTGGGTCCTGATGCACGGGTTAAGAGCGGCTGACGTCGGGGACAGGGAACCCTCCAGAGGGGAGGAGCTCCAGGACGGAGCACAGGAGATGGGAGCCCTCCTTCCATGGCCAGGGGTAGGAGTGTGGGCCGGGGGTAGGAGTGGGGCCGGGGTATGAGTGGGGCCAGGGTAGGAGTGGGGCCGGGGTAGGATTGGGGCCGGGGTAGGATTGGGGCCGGGGTATGAGTGGGGCCGGGGGTAGGAGTGGGCCAGGGGTAGGAGTGGGCCGGGGTAGGGGCGGGGCCGGGGTAGGAGTGGGGCCGAAAGTAGGAGTGGGCCGGGGTAGGGGCGGGGCCGGGGTAGGAGTGGGCCGGGGTAGGAGTGGGCGAGGGGTAGGAGTGGGCCGGGGTAGGGGCGGGGCCGAAAGTAGGAGTGGGCCGGGGTAGGAGTGGGCCGGGGTAGGGGCGGGGCCAGGGTAGGAGTGGGCCGGGGTAGGAGTGGGCCGGGGTAGGGGCGGGGCCGGGGTAGGAGTGGGCCGGGGTAGGGGCGGGGCCGGGGTAGGAGTGGGCCGGGGTAGGGGCGGGGCAGACAAGCAGCCTGGTCTCGGTTCATCCGGGGGGTCTCACCATCTGAAGGGCGGAGATCTCGAACCCGGCCTTGCATATGGAGTTCAGGACCTTCCCCGCCAGACCTGTGGCAGCAGGACACACGACACGCCAGGATTTAAACACACACCCATTACCACGTGCATCCACATGTGGAACCCCAGGCTAATGTGCCGTCATAATTGGCCACTTCGTTAGGATCGGGAACTTCTTCCCAAAATCAACAGCCGGTGGCTTTGACCATTTGGCAGGTAAAGAAACTCAGGGGTGCATAGACAATTGCACGGCCACTTGATTGCTCCACTCTGGCTGGTGAAAAGATACAGTTCTAATTGTTACATTAGGATGTAAAGGGCTGTCTGCCACAGGCTCATGTCTGCAGAGGGATTCTCACTCCACACCGCTATGTTCCCCGTCTCCTTGAGACAATAACATGGCAATGAGATAATCTTACAGAGGTCTATGCTATAAGAGAAGGGGGGGAGGGGGGGGGGAGACACAGAGGAACATAAAAGGGGGAGAGGGTAGAGAGAGAGAGAGGGAGAGAGCAGAGATGGGAGAGAGCGAGAGGGAGGGAGAGATAGGAGAGAAAGAGTCTGAGAGACAGAGAGAAAGGAGAGAGCAGAGCGAGATGGCGCTGGCTGTGCGAGGAGTCAAGGTTAAAGTGTTGGAGATAACATGGAACAAGCCCCCCATCACGTAGCACTAATCCCATTCTGATAACAACACAAAATGGAGGCCAGCCGTCCTCCCATAGAATCCTCTATGGGAGGGCGGCCGGCCTCCATGGCCACCATGGCCTCGTGTCCCCCACAGGCTGCTATGTGTCCTCCACAGGTTACTAAATGTGTCCCCCACAGGCTGCTATGTGTCCTCCACAGGTTACTAAATGTGTCCTCCACAGGCTGCTATGTGTCCTCCACAGGCTGCTATGTGTCCTCCACAGGCTGCTATGTGTCCTCCACAGGCTGCTTGCTATGTGTCCTCCACAGGCTGCTTGCTATGTGTCCTCCACAGGCTGCTTGCTATGTGTCCTCTACAGGCTGCTATGTGTCCTCCACAGGCTGCTATGTGTCCCCCACAGGCTGCTATGTGTCCTCTACAGGCTGCTATGTGTCCTCCACAGGTTACTAAATGTGTCCTCCACAGGCTGCTATGTGTCCTCTACAGGCTGCTATGTGTCCTCCACAGGCTGCTATGTGTCCTCTACAGGCTGCTATGTGTCCTCTACAGGCTGCTATGTGTCCTCCACAGGCTGCTATGTGTCCTCTACAGGCTGCTATGTGTCCTCCACAGGTTACTAAATGTGTCCTCCACAGGCTGCTATGTGTCCTCCACAGGCTGCTATGTGTCCTCCACAGGCTGCTATGTGTCCTCT
Source organism: Urophycis tenuis (assembly GCA_036785325.1). Taxonomy (NCBI): domain Eukaryota; kingdom Metazoa; phylum Chordata; class Actinopteri; order Gadiformes; family Phycidae; genus Urophycis; species Urophycis tenuis. The sequence continues at coordinate 13,563 of JAXIVH010000314.1, forward strand.
ACAGGCTGCTATGTGTCCTCCACAGGTTACAAAATGTGTCCTCCACATGCTGCTATGTGTCCTCCACAGGCTGCTTGCTATGTGTCCTCTACAGGCTGCTATGTGTCCTCCACAGGCTGCTATGTGTCCCCCACAGGCTGCTATGTGTCCTCCACAGGCTGCTATGTGTCCTCCACAGGCTGCTATTTGTCCTCTACAGGCTGCTATGTGTCCTCCACAGGCTGCTATGTGTCCCCCACAGGCTGCTATGTGTCCTCCACAGGCTGCTATGTGTCCTCTACAGGCTGCTATGTGTCCTCCACAGGTTACTAAATGTGTCCTCCACATGCTGCTATGTGTCCTCCACAGGCTGCTATGTGTCCCCCACAGGCTGCTATGTGTCCTCCACAGGGTGCTATGTGTCCTCTACAGGCTGCTATGAGTCCTCCACATGCTGCTATGTGTCCTCTACAGGCTGCTATGTGTCCCCCACAGGCTGCTATGTGTCCTCCACAGGCTGCTATGTGTCCTCCACAGGCTGCTATGTGTCCTCTACAGGCTGCTATGTGTCCTCCACAGGCTGCTATGTGTCCTCCACAGGCTGCTATGTGTCCTCCACAGGCTGCTTGCTATGTGTCCTCCACAGGCTGCTATGTGTCCTCCACAGGCTGCTTGCTATGTGTCCCCCACAGGCTGCTATGTGTCCTCCACAGGCTGCTATGTGTCCTCTACAGGCTGCTATGTGTCCTCTACAGGCTGCTATGTGTCCTCCACATGCTGCTATGTGTCCTCCACAGGCTGCTATGTGTCCTCCACAGGCTGCTTGCTATCTGTCCCCCACAGGCTGCTATGTGTCCTCTACAGGCTGCTATGTGTCCTCCACATGCTGCTATGTGTCCTCCACAGGCTGCTATGTGTCCTCCACAGGCTGCTTGCTATGTGTCCCCCACAGGCTGCTATGTGTCCTCCACAGGCTGCTATGTGTCCTCTACAGGCTGCTATGTGTCCTCCACAGGCTACTAAATGTGGCCTCCATGGCTCCTATACACAACTCTGGTATGGAGCGGCGAGCCGTCAGACACTCCCCTGGACGTACCCCGCCGCCTCGCGCCACACGGCCCAACTACAAATAACAGCAGAAGAAAACTCATCACACGTGGCTGTTGCTAGGAGATCCGGGTGCCAGGCAACAGACAGACTCTCCTCTATATTCCAGTCATGACCGCAACTCCTTTTGACTCAGACACCATCCACCATTACAAACGTCGCAAATTAAATGCACCTTTCCCAGAGGGGAAATCAAGCTTACATTACAGAGGATAAATTAAACGCATCCGACCGGGGTAAACACTAAACCTACCCCACCAAGGGTAAATCTAACTTACCCTACACAGGGTAAATCTAACTTACCCTACCAGGCATCTAACACATGACTTTACCTATGGCAAATCTAATGCACGACCATCGTGCCCAACCTAGGGGAATGTGGGCTAATACATGCTAATAGGTATCAGGATTTCTGTGCACAACCACAGCAAACGTCCAGCGTTAGATAGAGGTTATAGAGGTTATCTGGGGTTCTGTATGTGGCCATAGAGCTAGCACGAGGTGCTAGTCAACAGTTATCTGGGGTTCAGTATGTGGCCATAGAGCTAGCACGAGGTGCTAGCTAAGTTATCTGGGGTTCTGTATGTGGCCATAGAGCTAGCACGAGGTGCTAGCTAAGTTATCTGGGGTTCTGTATGTGGCCATAGAGCTAGCACGAGGTGCTAGTCAACAGTTATCTGGGGTTCAGTATGTGGCCATAGAGCTAGCACGAGGTGCTAGCTAAGTTATCTGGGGTTCTGTATGTGGCCATAGAGCTAGCACAAGGTGCTAGCTAACAGTTATCTGGGGTTCTGTATGTGGCCATAGAGCTAGCACGAGGTGCTAGCCAACAGTTATCTGGGGTTCTGTATGTGGCCATAGAGCTAGTACGAGGTGCTAGCTAACAGTTATCTGGGGTTCTGTATGTGGCCATAGAGCTAGCACGAGGTGCTAGTCAACAGTTATCTGGGGTTCAATATGTGGCCATAGAGCTAGCACGAGGTGCTAGCTAAGTTATCTGGGGTTCTGTATGTGGCCATAGAGCTAGCACGAGGTGCTAGCTAAGTTATCTGGGGTTCTGTATGTGGCCATAGAGCTAGCACGAGGTGCTAGTCAACAGTTATCTGGGGTTCAGTATGTGGCCATAGAGCTAGCACGAGGTGCTAGCTAAGTTATCTGGGGTTCTGTATGTGGCCATAGAGCTAGCACAAGGTGCTAGCTAACAGTTATCTGGGGTTCTGTATGTGGCCATAGAGCTAGCACGAGGTGCTAGCCAACAGTTATCTGGGGTTCTGTATGTGGCCATAGAGCTAGTACGAGGTGCTAGCTAACAGTTATCTGGGGTTCTGTATGTGGCCATAGAGCTAGCACGAGGTGCTAGCCAACAGTTATCTGGGGTTCTGTATGTGGCCATAGAGCAAGCACGAGGTGCTAGCCAACAGTTATCTGGGGTTCTGTATGTGGCCATAGAGCTAGTACGAGGTGCTAGCTAACAGTTATCTGGGGTTCTGTATGTGGCCATAGAGCTAGCACGAGGTGCTAGCTAACAGTTATCTCGGGTTCTGTATGTGGCCATAGAGCTAGCACGAGGTGCTAGCTAACAGTTATCTGGGGTTCTGTATGTGGCCATAGAGCTAGCACGAGGTGCTAGCTAACAGTTATCTGGGGTTCTGTATGTGGCCATACAGCTAGCACAAGGTGCTAGCCAGCAGTTATCTGGGGTTGTATGTGTCCATAGAGCTAGCACGAGGTGCTAGCCAACAGTTATCTGGGGTTCTGTATGTGGCCATAGAGCTAGTACGAGGTGCTAGCTAACAGTTATCTGGGGTTCTGTATGTGGCCATAGAGCTAGTACGAGGTGCTAGCTAACAGTTATCTGGGGTTCTGTATGTGGCCATAGAGTTAGCACGAGGTGCTAGCTAACAGTTATCTCGGGTTCTGTATGTGGCCATAGAGCTAGCACAAGGTGCTGGCTAACAGTTATCTGGGGTTCTGTATGTGGCCATAGAGCTAGCACAAGGTGCTAGCTAACAGTTATCTGGGGTTCTGTATGTGGCCATACAGCTAGCACAAGGTGCTAGCCAGCAGTTATCTGGGGTTGTATGTGGCCATAGAGCTAGCACAAGGTGCTAGCTAACAGTTATCTGGGGTTGTGTATGTGGCCATACAGCTAGCACGAGGTGCTAGCTAACAGTTATCTGGGGTTCTGTATGTGGCCATACAGCTAGCACAAGGTGCTAGCCAGCAGTTATCTGGGGTTGTATGTAGTCATAGAGCTAGCACAAGGTGCTAGCTAAAAGTTATCTGTGGTTCTGTATGTAGCCATAGAGCTAGCACGAGGTGCTAGCTAACAGTTATCTGGGGTTCTGTATGTGGCCATAGAGCTAGCACAAGGTGCTAGCTAACAGTTATCTGTGGTTCTGTATGTGGCCATACTAGCACGAGGTGCTAGCTAACAGTTAACTGGGGTTCTGTATGTGGCCATACAGCTAGCACAAGGTGCTAGCTAACAGTTATCTGGGGTTGTGTGCGCCACCGTACAGCTAGTGTGAGGCGCTAGTAGCTAACAGTGATGTGGAGCTCCTGTGTTACCCCTGAGTGCACCACAGGGCCGACTTTCTTCAAAACAAAGTGTTATTGTAGCTTCCCCTCCGAGCCAGAGTTTACCTTGGAAGCTGTTGTTCTGATATCAGAGGAGAAGAACAGTGGAGGACGTGCAGAAAGAGAACGAGAGCGAGAGGGGAGAGAGAGACCACCACAGAGCAGAAAGGGTAAACAGAGCAGAGATCAGATGCTTCCCAGACCTATGGGGAAGAGCAGTGCCTTAGAGCCAATCAAAACACGCGATCGCGCTTGGGCCAGCCCCCTTGACCACAGCAGGGCTGCAGTCCTATGACCCCAGAGTTGATGTGCCTTTAACCCCCATTCTGACAAGATGTAAAAACCAAGAGAAGCATATAAACCATATATAAAGTTATTGAAAGTAAAAAACGGTATAAGGGGTGCTTTGGATCCATATAGATGCAAAATACAACAAAATGGTGCCTGTGTTAGTCTTTACTCATAGTTTTGAACATGTTAGATCACGAAGGAGCAGGCGGGGGTCAGGCCTCTTGCTGAAGGATACCTCCAGCTGACGCTGTGGACACCGGGGTTCGAACCCAGAGCATTTCGTGGGGGTACCTTGAGAGACTGCATGTGGCTTGATGATGCAACAGGTGCACTCTGTGTACTGGGCAGTGTTGGCAGGACCGTGGCCAGCCGTGGAGGGGAAGAAGAACTCCACTTCCTTAGGAAGACCAACAAACAAAAACATGCGTGGTCATTCTCACCCAAAATACAAAGCACGTCTCGCAAACATGGCCGGAACAATAGTGACTGAAGTTAGTGAACTATAGCAGAGACACTTATAGAGGCGTCTTAGAAGGACTTTGACTATAGTCACCGAAGGCACTGAAATGTACTTAATCAAACGCCCTCTCTGTTGCCCATCACTGCTAAACCCATGGCACTGAAAGTGGCTTCCTAACTTTGACCTCTGAACCCATGTAACTAAAGGTCGCTCTCTCCCTCTCTCCTCTAAACCCATGTAACTAAAGGTCCCTCTCTCTCTCTCTCTCTCTCTCTCCTTTAAACCCATGTAACTAAAGGTCCCTCTCTCTCTCTCTCCTCTAAACTCATGTAACTAAAGGTCCCTCTCTCTCCCTCCACTAAACCCATGTAACTAAAGGTCCCTCTCTCTCTCTCTCTCTCTCTCTCTCTCTCTCCTCTAAACTCATGTAACTAAAGGTCCCTCTCTCTCTCTCCTCTAAACTCATGTAACTAAAGGTCTCTCTCTCACTCTCCTCTAAACCCTTGTAACTAAAGGTCCCTCTCTCTCTCTCTCCTCTAAACCCATGTAACTAAAGGTCCCTCTCTCTCTCTCTCTCTCTCTCCTCTAAACCCATGTAACTAAAGGTCCCTCTCTCTCTCCCTCCTCTAAACCCATGTAAGTAAAGGTCCCTCTCTCCCTCTCTCTCCTCTAAACCCATGTAACTAAAGGTCCCTCGTTCGTAGCATCCTGTCCCAGGCGTTGCCGTCGCGGGACAACGGACGCGGCCACACAGAAGGTCGAGGCGTTACCCTTGCGGCCGCGGCGACCGAGTCGGACCCGTGTCCCGCGTTCTGGACGCCGTCGGTCCCGAAGCGAGCCCGCACGCTGTGCTGCGCCTCCCGTCGTGCCGTGGCGGAGTCAGTGGGCCCGAGCAGCCGGCGCCACGCCGCGATGGCCTCGTCCCCCATCAGCTCCATGGCAACCACCGGCCCCGACGACACAAACTGCACGAGGTTGCTGTAGGCACACACAAACACACACACACACGGGCGCACACGCACGCACACAAACAAACAAGGCTCATTACTAAATGACCATTCCTGCCTCATTAAAAAGTGACTTCAGAGTGGATTTATTTTAGATACATGTCACGAAGGAGCGTGCAGGTCCTCAAGGGGGCATCTTGCTCAAGGTTCGCCTCCAGGTTTACCGTGGACACCGGGGTTCAAACCCAGGTCCTTTACGGCTGGGGGGGGGTCAAACACCCGCAGCACTATCCAGACGCACTGAATCAGCCAACACTGATAAGCATGTGTTCATTCTGCCCCACAGTGTTGCTCAGGGGGTCACATGATGCTGGCTCACACGACGCAGGAGAGAATGACGACATTGTCTTACACGCGGTGAACCCAGACCTCCCAGCCGGAGCTCTGGGTCGCATGGTGAAGTGCACAGAGGAGGCTGACCTGAAGAAGGGCTTGGACTGGTGCTCCACGTAGAAGTCTGCCGCCTGGCTCCTGTGGCGACACGGCCAGGGGTTAGTGAGACGGCGACGGGGAGCCCAGCGTTTGCAGCCACGCGCTCATCGCTTTCCTCCGCCCTCAGCAACCCCTTCACCCAAACTAACCCCCCGCCCTAATCATCACCACACCTCAGTGGCACGGCGAGCACGCGTGCATTCGCAGCCATTTTAACACACGCACACGCACACACACACACACAAACAATCTGCATGTGTATATAGACTAAAATATACCTATTAGTGACTAGTTGTACTAGTGTTGCAGTCAAAACCCTGGTTTGACTCTTTGTCATTCGTTGAAAACTCAAGGGAAACTCACTGAATGAGCAAATCATGTACAAGAAACTGCAAAGGTAACAGATAAGGTACCGCACTCTCAATTTGTACCATGTTAGCGTGGTCATTTTAGCCTTGGTCACCATGAGGTTTGCAGCGTGGAGCGTTTCCAGGATGTCTCCCAGTCTGGGCAAGGCGTCCGGCTTCACCATGGCGAGGGTCCTGAAAGGGCCAAGGAGGAGCAGCAGCCAGAGTGAGTGAATCGCCATGGCAAACTCAACTCGACAATCAAGCCTCAATGGCGGCGCACACAAAATGTCATCTTTCTTTTGTTGATTGTTGCTTTGTTGCACCGAACAGAATCATGTTTTGGTTTTTAGCTAAAAAAAAAAAAAAAAAAAAATCTCCTTTCCCCAGAGGGGAGAGGAGATTAGCGCTGGAATCCGAAGGGAGTGAAGCGGACGGGGATTAAGGTGGATTTGCGCAGGGCCGACAGGGGCATACCTCTCCTTCTTGCTGCCCAGTTTGTTGGCCGTGTACTGGTCTCCGTACTCCACCAGCTGGAGCTGCCGGGAGAACACGCTCACCCGGCTGCCCACAAACAGGTCCTGCTGCTGGAGACCTTCGTACCGCGTCCTCCGCAGGAAAACACGCTGGTTCTTCACGTCAAACTACACACACACACACACAGTTACACATGCACACACACACACACACACACACACACACACACAAACAAACAGTTACACATGCACACACACACACACAACACAGTTACACACACACACACACACACACACACACAAACAAACAGTTACACATGCACACACACACACACACAACACAGTTACACACACACACACACACACACAAACAAACAGTTACACATGCACACACATACACACAACACAGTTGCACCCACACACAGGCAAACAGACACACAGTTACACACATATCTTCAGACACACACACACACACAAAACTAAAAGAACCCCTTGATCCTGGTTGGTGAACAAGCTGTCGACCAGTATTTCCAATATAGGGCTCCATTACTATTTAGCTTTCATCTAAAGCTACTTCCAGTGCATTCGGCTACAGGTCGTCAAGGTGCAGGTCAGGTTACACAGTACAGAGACAGGTCAATAAGGAACAGGTAAACAGGTTACACAGTACAGAGACAGGTCAATAGGGAACAGGTAAACAGGTTACACAGTACAGTGACAGGTCACTACGGAGCAGGTAGGTGCTAGCCCATACAGAGACAGGTCATTAAGGCGTAGGTAGGTGTTAGGGACCATCTTTCTCAAGGATGTCTACAGGTAAGGCTGCAGATATGGGGGTTCAAATCCAAAACAGAGTTGAACACCCTAACCACTGCATTGTCCTGTCTCCCTGATCCCCAACGTCCACACTAGAGCATAACCTGTAGGCAAGATGAGCACCATGGCCCTAACCCCATCTACCTGCTCCTTCATGACCTGGACCTGAAATTAACTCCAACTGCAATTAACTTCACATTGGAGGGGGGGGGGGGGGGGGGGGGGGGAAGAGGGGGAAGCAAAGGTTGAAGGGCTGAATGGTGAAACAGCGAACAGTCTCACAGGGCGTACCATCTCTACAGAGCTGTCCTTGGGGTAGTAGAGGAGCTGGTAGCGGCGCAGGAGGGCGGCGCTTGGGTCGTACCACTCAGCCAGGAAGGCATAACGGTCCTCCTGGGAACAACATGGTCATGTGACCTCACACATCAACCAGACTGGGTTTTCTTTAGCTCCACTGTTAAATTTAGAATGCACTTTGTTGAGTGTGTGCTGATGTAACATTCATGCACTAACACTACTTATGAATTATAAAAACCCATTGCCTTTCTGATTCATAAGGTTACCCGGCTCTCTGTCCAGATGTTTTTTGTAGTTGTTGTTTTTAGAAACAAGTCGCCGGCCTAATTTGTAATTTGCTTTGGCTGAAAGTAACTGCTAAATGACTAAATGTAAATGATAAAAGTACAGACAAAGGCAACAGTTAAATTAACACAATAATAACACATCCTCAGTCAGTAAACATGTGTGTGCTTCTCCAACACTGCAAACAATGCCAAGGGGACATCACACACACACACACACACACACACACACACACACACACACACACACACACACACACACAGCATGTGTATATAAAAGTGTCAGTGACCCAACCATTTGATAGGAGAAAATCCCAGTGCCAAGATGACTCCCTCCTGTCTCTGTGTGCAGTCCACTGTAGTCTACAGATTCAGATTCAATCATTGATATCTGAAATGTACACATACTGTGTCCCCATACAACGCCCGTTAAATATCTCCTTCCAATAATATCACCAAATCAGTTTCAGAGCACGTCGAGCTGATGTTTGGGTGTTTTCTTCCACAAACAAATGCCACTTTTAGACAAACGCTACGACAATAGCACTGGTTAGTTCGCGAGTGACCCATGACCCGCTCACACGTTAAGACTAATAACTATGTTCATGTCTATAATGCTAGCTAATGAGTTACGGTTGCTATAGCTAACGGCTAAACACACTAATCTCGCGTCGACGTTGAAACGCAAAACTAGTCTTTCAAAATACGTTGTATAAAACCGCCAAATTCAACATACCATGTCCTTTCAGGCTGTGTAATATAATGGGATTTAAAAAAAAATCTGTTTATGTTTCGATAGGTTAGCTACATGGATAACTCGCTGGCAGCATGTTCCAAACTTCACATCGTTTCCATAGAAACGCGGTTGAAAGGTTATGATATGTTCAAAGGCAATCGGGCGTTTACTCGTAGAACTCGCAGGTTGTCAATGGTGGCCACACAAATGTTCAAACAACGGTTGCAAACATAGAAATTACGAAGAAGCACTTGTCAGCATATATACATAGTACATTACTAATACATTAACAAACTAGCTGGTATTAATTAGGTATGGTGCTTTTTGATTAAGCAGTTCTAAAATAATCATTCACATCGTTTAAAACTATTAAGTCCCCAACATGAGATATATTAATCTATAAATACAACGTAAGATGAGACATTAAAACATTTTGCTGATATGGTTCGTTGTGTGAAGTTGAAGATGCAATAACGCTGAGTCACGCGCCATCTAGCGGCGAATGAATACCTGGGCGGTAGACTTCCGCAGCTCCGAGTGGCCATGAATGCAACCAACAGTGAATAAAGTGCTCATCACGACGAGACACTAACTAACACTAACACATCCAGTCTGGTCCATGGGCAAGCCGTGTATGCGGCTACAGAAATCAACAGACGTGGTCATTCCTTAAATACAGTTTGTGTTCAATGGAAAGCATTGCATCTCTCCAGGGAGATGGGCCTCTTATCTTGGATGGTGGGCTAGCCACGGAGCTAGAGGCTCAAGGGTTTGAGTTACAGGTAAGGAACAGGTAACTTGAAGTTGACCTGGTGGTCAAATCAGTTAATACTTCTTGCTGCTCACCCCCCTCGTACAGAAGTTCAGCATAACTTCTGTTTTTATCTGTTTACTACGGATTTTGCTTAGCAACATTATCGGAACCGACTGCAAACATATTATACGTATGAACTCATTGTCACTTGCTCATTATTAGATTGATGATTCTTAATGGCATCAATAGAAACGCAGGGATAAAGGTGACATGACTCATACGGTAACTATAGCTGACTGGGTTATAAATGATAACTGTTTACATAACTCTGACCATAGTTTGTATTTGTGTCAAAGTAAATATTCAAGGGGGATCATGTTTGCTGTTGGTTCACGCCTCATGACAATGTTAAATCCTACTCAGGGGGATCCATTGTGGAGTGCCAGACTCTTGCATACGAACCCGCAGGCCATACGAGATGCCCATTACAGGTAGGGCTACACCACAGTACTACACACACGTACACTAACATGCCCATTACAGGTAGGCCTACACCACAGTACTACACACACGTACACTAACATGCCCATTACAGGTAGGCCTACACCACAGTACTACAGACACGTACACTAACATGCCCATTACAGGTAGGCCTACACCACAGTACTACAGACACGTACACTAACATGCCCATTACAGGTAGGACCTACACCACAGTACTACAGACACGTACACTAACATGCCCATCACCGGTAGGCCTACACCACAGTACTACACACACATACACTAACATGCCCATTACAGGTAGGCCTACACCACAGTACTACAGACACGTACACTAACATGCCCATTACAGGTAGGACCTACACCACAGTACTACACACACGTACACTAACATGCCCATTACAGGTAGGCCTACACCACAGTACTACACACACGTACACTAACATGTTGAGAAGTTCTTTAGGAATTATTTGCCGTGCTATTTTCATAGGTTTCTTGTCAGCGGAGCAGATGTGGTTTCCACGGTGACCTACCAGGCCAGCATCAATGGCTTCATGAAGCACCTGGACGTGAGCTCAGAGTCGGCCCACGAGCTGATGATGTCAGGAGTTCTACTGGCCCAAGAAGCGGTCCAGCGGTTTGTCACCAACAACAAGGATACAGGTGTCTAGCTCATTCATGCACTACAGTGGTAACAGGTAGGGTATATAGGGTATATTTCTCAATAATGCTTAAGATGCCCCCTAACTCCTATGGCCTCTTTAATGCCCTGTATCTGAATTCAAGTCACTTAAGTCGCTTAAGTCACTTTAGATTAAAGAATCTGCTAGATGACTAAATAGTTAAATAATAATAAATAAATACATAAATAAACAGGAAGTTATATTGGGATGATTGCATCACACCAGCTAACGGGAGAGAATATGAGCCTCATGATACCATGAAGTGAGTTTGGAGCAATAGATAGCTTTTAATGTAGCCCCTAGCAACGTGCTTCTATATCATGCCAGCTTGCTAGACCAAGTTCCCGCATCTTAAATCCGGTATTATCACATTCTTGAAGTGTAACAGATGACGCCGTCATGTCCTTTTCCCGGGCCCAGGGCGAGGGCGACCCCTGGTGGCGGGCTCCGTCGGTGCATTCGGGGCGTTTCTACAGGACGGCTCGGAATACTCCGGCGCTTACGCAGAGAAGATGAGTATCGAGGTCAGTGAATTGTAATGAAATCTGAATAATGAATGAATTAATGAATGAATACAGAAGAGCAGAGTCAACGTAATTCCATGCAAGGAATTACTTGTGCATCGGAATGTCCGTAGTCAGTGAGCTGACTGTAGTTGAGGGGATCGAACTGCCAACCCCTCTGGTTGTGGAACCCACGCTGTACCCACTGAGCTATGCTGTAATTGTGGAAACCATTCTCCTGACCTCCTGTCTTCACCCACACTGACTTCATTTCACTCATTTCAAGACACACACAAAGTTTGACATCAAAAAGACTAAAACACCCAAAACAGGAGCACTTCCCTTGGCTGTAATTTGAGTTAGTTCCTATGCACAATAATAAACGTGAAGACAGTTTAAGTGGAAGGGCAGAAAGAATGAATGAGTTTAACATTGAGTGGTACACCAGGGTAATGGACTGGATTCACCAAAGTGACCATTTCAACGAGTGATAAAAATGGAGTAAACGAATGAATCCATGAAGCTCGGGTCAGTATGAAGTAAAAGATGAGCCACGCAACCACACAATGTGGTGTGTCCAGCGTAGCTCCTCCCCAGACCTACAGTTATGAACAGAATCCAAATGTATTGATCGGTGATGCTGGTGGTGGTCGGGGGCCCCCTAGGAGCTGAAAGCCTGGCACCGGCCTCAGGTCAGCTGCTTGGTGTCCGCGGGTGCTGACCTGGTTGCTATGGAGACCATCCCCAGCGTGAAGGAGGCGGAGGCCTTGCTGGAGCTCCTCCGAGAGTTCCCCAGCTCCAGGGCCTGGCTGGCCTTCTCCTGCAAGGTAGAAACTCCTTCTATACGGTAACATTTATAAACTGTGGGAAGAAGATTTTGCAATCCCATATCTTGTGCAGCTGCCTCCTGGCACATCATTTAAAACCCCATCAACACCTGCCTGCAATATCCCAGTGAACGTAGTGCAGCGCACCACAAAAAAATTGAATAGTAGTCCTTTGCATGGCTACAAATGATTAGAAATGCCGTTAATATGCACGGGTTCATTCAAACCTATTCACGTTCAAATAAATGCTGCATCCTCAAATAGCGATACCACCGTCAGCGACGGCACGCGACCCCACGCGGACTTTCAGCCCACCAGTCCCAACACTGCAGTAACACCCGCTGGACCAAACCTTCCTCCTCAGGACGGCAGGTCGCTGTGTGACGGGAGTCCGTTCCTGGAGGCGGTGCGGCTGGCTCAGAGGTCCAGCCAGCTGGTGGCTGTAGGGGTGAACTGCTGCTCCCCGGCACTAGTCCGGCCCCTGCTGGAGACCGTGGGCCAGCTGAGGAGCCCCGCCCTGCCCTGGGTGGTGTACCCCAACAGTGGGGAGGAGTGGGATACACTCGGCGGGTCAGTGGTGACACCACCGCTACAAGACATGTATGCAGTCATAAGTGTAACCACTGAAGATATTCTTAAGCGTGTGTTCCACATACTCAGGTGGAAGGCCTCGGGGACAAAGGTGTCATCCATAGCAGAACTGAGCCAGGACTGGATGAAACAAGGGGCCACGATGATCGGTACACAAACTCTTTCCTTAAGGAGTTAAATCACGGCAGTTTGCTCATGGGAACATTCCTGGCTGTGTCTGTGATGGTGTTATGAGTGTGTTGTGAAAAGGGTACTCACTCCCTGCCTTCAGAACACTCAACACTGACCCGAAGGGCTAGTCATGTAGCTCAGAGCGTTAGCCGGCCAATCCTGAGTGTGGAGTCAGAGAACCTGCCAGGTTCAGCAAGCAACAAATCAAGCCTACTGTATGCTAACAGGACTCTAATGACCCTAGTCAGACAACAAATCAAAGCTATAACATTGATTTATTCACAACGTATTTTCCACTGGTTTCTTGTCTCTTCCATCACTAGGAGGCTGCTGCCGCGTCGGCCCTGATCACATCGCGGAGCTACGGAAACGTCTGCTCATAACATTTCAGTCCGACAACTTTCATTTCAAGTGAAAGAGCTTTTAGAAGGCAAGGCAACCGTTTTGGACTGGGTCTGACATGGGGGTAGACCGTAGAACCGGTATAGAGAGTACACCGATATAAAACTACGATATGTGTAAACATAGGTGAATGGTTGAAGTAGATCTGATGTAAAGGACTGTATTGAATAACTAGTTGAATGGCTGGCCAAGTTGACAACAATGGCCACAGGTAGTCCGGTAAGAACTTGAGATGATGATGAATTCTCCAATGTAGATGATTTATTCTTCACACACACCACTCATCTAGAGGACCTACTAACAATTTGGGCTGTAACAGGCCGTGGAAACTGAAAGCCGTGGTTTCTATATTGAAATAGAATAAACTGAAAAATACCAGTATTAAGTTTCTGACAGTCACATACAACATGAATATCTATAATGCAATAGAGGAATTACTCTGATAAATAATAAGCACAGCTGCATTACGGATGAATAACCATGAATAAATAGCACAGCTACTAAATGCCTTTACAAATAAGGTACACATACTAAAGGCACTGCTCTAGCAATAGTGCATGAATGTGACCACTGGCCATTTGAAGGGGCTGAGGCCATCCTTAAAATATTTGTTTGCAGTAACAACCAAAAAAAGGGTCTGTAGGTAGGTCAATTTTTTTTTTCAAAATTCAAAGTAACATTTTGGTCATGGTGATTAGTAGGTATGAATTTAAATAAATGCATATCGTGACGTCACTGACTGGGTCTCAACCCGTAAAAGTTTAGTGGTCTCCTTGACGTCAGTCGACACGGTCACTGTAAGACTCGAGGGGAGAAGGGATGGGTAAAGATCTGGGTACAGTTCTTTGAATTGTGCCATGAATTACCCATTTGATGTCAAGTAAAAAAAAAACATTTTAAAGTTGGAAAGTTGCAGTTTGTTGTAAAACTTTGAAGTATAACACGAAAAAATAATACGACACGCCCACAACTCGGTCACATCCACTCAATATATCTTATCTTATCTTATCTTGAAGCTATATCGACTTGAAACAACTTGAATACATTCAGGCTTCTTGGTTGTGTAGCTTATTTGGGAAACTTACCCTGTAGGCGTTGTAACGTCCAGTGATTCTATGTGTTCAGACCTGCCAACCTTGGCAAAATATTTTGAGTACCACTTGTGTTGCCCGGCTTTTTTTGCAGACTACTTTGCTTTGCACGCAGTTACTTCCTCATTCACTATCGATTAAAAAACAACAATAAAATGACATTTATGACTTAAATATGACTTATATATGATCCCTCTAGGGCAGTGGTTCTCAAACTTTGTCATTCCCCACTTTGAACAAGTGGGGATTTTCAAGCCCCACTTGCCCCCGTCGCCCCAACAAAAATCTTGACGAATTACTTCAAATTATTTTAAATGTATTGAAATTACTAGCACCAAGTATATCAGTCATATTTGATACTGAATCAAAATCAAAAACAACAAATAACACAAAGTTCAAAAAGAGAAAATAAAAGTGCAGTTGTGCCATCATAATTTGTGTGTGTGCGTGTGTGTGTTTTGTTTAGAGTGAATTATCTTTATTGTCAATAGCATTTATAGTAAGATAGGCATAAAATTGAAAATTCCCTCCCGTTTGTCGCGCCCCACCTGTCATGTCTCCGTTCCCCACCAGTGGGGCATGCCCCACACTTTGAGAAGGACTGCTCTAGGGGGTCTGGGGGCATGCTCCCCCGGAAGAAAATTTTTAATATTCCATATTTTAAAGCATCAATTTTATGCATTTTGTGCCAACCTGGGGAGAGCTGGAGAAACTTAACTTCAGCTATTAGTCAAAAATATTATTATTAAAAAGTATTTTGCAAGACATTTCGTGCCAGCCTGTCACTGGGTCTAACATTTACAGCATATGAGACACAATGTGGTAAGGGTAACCTGTAAACCACAATAATCCCTACTGAATTACACCACAGACTATCGAAATAAATGGAAATACAATCTCAGTCAATAAATAGTTTATTTGTGTTTAGTTAGACTAAGTGGAGTTCAGTAGGCCGCAGGCCATAAATGGAAAAAGGGAGGAGAAAGGGGCAAAATAATACAGTGACTGCCCGTACGAGAACGCACGCACGCAAACAGACACACACACACCAGAGCTAGTGAGCGGAGCGGAGCGGATGGAATGTTGCCTGGTGGCTGATATCCACATCACAATTGCATACTGTGCAAAATGCGTGATGTGGGGTTTTTGACGGCTGCAGACATGGCCATTGCTCTATATATTTGGCCAGATATTTGTGTTGGACGTTGACCCTCTGCTTTTTCATTGGTCTGTTGCCCTCCCCCTCCCTGACATGTTCATCTGCCATAGTGGCAGGGTTGTTGCTGCTAAAGATTTTGTATTGTATTAAACTGTAGAAATAATTCCTTCCCTTCTTATACAGGCCTACTATATCTGATTCCTACCCTTAAAAATACAGAAAAACAGTGAGGAAAATAGCTACATTTAGGCCTACTCATAATCTTACACCTAGCTTACTTGACTAAAATCTAGGTACGCTACTTTATTCTCTCACACACAAACGCGCAAACACTAGCTATTACCATTTCATCTATTATCTGTCAAACAAACTTAAATCCTGACTTCCAAAAGTGGACGTTCTCCTGTCCCTGCTTCTCCCTCTCCCTTTCCTGACTGCTGGCAGTGTAGGCACGAAGTCATGTTCAATCAAAATGATAAAATCAACAAGTAACGTTATACTGGCAAAAGCAAATTTTATTTATCCTCACGAAAGCAGCTATGGTACAATGCAACATAGCGGATTGGGGCAACCAATGAAATTAGTTTGGGGCATGGTCAATGTATTGATGAGTCTTACACACCAGCTCATCAGCAGGGCCGGCCCGAGGCATAAGCGAACTAAGCGGCCGCTTGGGGCCCCTTGGCCACCAGGGCCCCCCCCCCCCCCCCCCCCAAAAAAAAAAAAAAAATTTTTTTTTTTTTTAGTTTTCAGGAATAATTGTCATTGTTGAGCCCTTGTTGTTATTATTCTTAATTTTTAGCATTCAATTTTGACTGTTTTAAGAAGTAAACCACACTTAAGCGTTTCACTTCAAATATGAGAGTTAAGAATAAATGTGTGATTTCAGTACCCTCTAAGGTTAAAAAGACACTAGTTTGGGGTAAATAACTACTATATTAATACAAGGGTGAATTACTATCTTAATGGGGCCCCTGATCAAATATAGAATGTGTTATGTCTTAATAGGGTTCCTTATTCATACAAAATGGGTTATGGGTTGATGTCTGAATGGGGCCCCTCAGGTTGATAGCCCAGGATATGTGATGTGATATATCTGAAAGCCCTCTAAATCATGAAATTCTGCTTGTGACACAATGTCTGTGTCAAACCCTGAATGTATGTAATCAATTATGGACTTAACTTTGAATCAAAAATATAGGCCAGGCCTTTAAAGTAGGCTTATGGTTTGGGGGCAGCTAAACCCAGTGCTGTTAGGCCTTTAAAGTAGGCTTATGGTTTGGGGGCAGCTAAACCCAGTGCTGTATCTGTTCGCCTGTGCAGGCCCTGCAAGTCAGGTTATAGGCTATGAATCTGAACAAATTAAGGTATAGCCCATCTCAGGGGCGGAGCGGGGGGGTGGCTTTCGGGGCTGAAGCCCCGAATCTCACTTCAAAAGCCCCGGATCTTTTTTAAGCTTTTGAAGTTATGACAACCGAATAGTTATTGTTTCTTTCCATTAAATAGTATTGTCTTGAGCAGGCCCTGCAACTGAAAATATAGGCTATGAATTAGAAGGGATTTAGGATTTGCCAGTGTCCAGCAGGTCACCCTAAAAGGGACTAGAATGCAGGAAATTGCATCTTAGAAATTAAAAATTTTCTGGGGGAGAACCCCCAGACCCCCCTCTGGACTAAACCCCGGATGTACACAAAGTCTGGCTCCACCCCTGGCCCATCTCCAGCTGGCCATCCCTAAAATTAACCAGAATACAGGAAATCACATCTACTAAATTCACATTCTGGTGACTCCACAGTGGTGGGACAGGGGCCCCAAAAGGTTTTAATCAAATTCTGCTTAGGGCCCCCAAAAGGCTAGGGCCGGCCCTGCTCATCAGCATCATCAGCATGCTTTACTGCGCCAACTCAATGTAGTACAACTTCCTGTTAACTGATACAGGATCTCAGTGCCAACTAGTGGTATAGGAGCTGAATGTGTTTGGTTGAGTTTTGAGGTGTTGGTGTAATTCACTCAGTGTGTGTGTGGGGTCGCTGTGACCCCACACACACACTGAGTGACCGCTGTGGCGCGGAGGCGCTCATCATGCCGGGTTTGTTTGTTTGTTTTGCTTTCTTTGTTTTTGGACATTGCACAGCAATAAAATCACTGTGCTGCAACGAAAGAACAGCGTGGACATTCGTTCAATAAGGTATGGAGAGCATCAGCCAAAGTGAGGCGTATCAGCCACCATATGGACTCAAATACCTCAGGAGCTAGCATTAGGCTGAGCTCCTTTAATAAGTGGTAAGGGCATTAATAATCACAACTCAATACAACTTCCCTTTTTTCAAATAAGGTCAACTTATACAATATAATAAAATGATAAAATCTCACACTTTGTACATTATTGTAGCTGTTTCGAACTTAACAACATACAACCTGTTTTCCTGTTTACAACTTAACACAACAAATTCCTCCCACTGCATATCATAACACATAACATATCTTTTACTACTCTTCAATCAGTCTTTTTGGTTTCACAACCAGCCTTTTTCTTTTCTGTGTGACCTCTGTTTGTTTGCACATGTCATTTGAGTCCTTGTCCATGCAATTTGCATCATTGTCCATGAGTTCTTTCTGAGGCACTTTGAGAAGGTGTCTTCTGTTTCGCCTTATTGATGTCCCATGCTCTGTGATGACTTCATATGATCTAGGTGTCCTCTCCTTGACAGAGAGAGAGAGAGAGAGAGAACGAACGAACTTGGACACCGGGAGACCTGGGAAAGGGGGAGTGTCCAGCCAGGCTGTGGGCGCTGCGGGCCTGCAGAGCCACACAGGGCAGGCAAGGAGCATATTAGATTTAGAAACCCCTTCATCCCTTGTTCCTCTCTCTCTCCCCTTGCCCCCCCCCCCCACACACACACACACACACACAGCTTGCGTGCTTCAAAGTCCCCGGGGACAGGAAGTGAGTCTGACAACGCTGTGTGTCCTTCTACAGCAGAGTGAGAGAGAGACTAGCAAGAGGGCAGAGAAGCGCCGAACACAGTTCGGCTGTGCTCCCCTGTGCGACCCCTTAATGTCCTTAATGGCCGTGGGAGCGCGCACAGCAGCCCGTTTAGCGCTGCTTTTCTCTGGATTGAACTTGTCATATTGTCATTTTGTCATAATATGCAGATACACACAACTGTATTTTAACGAATTATAGCAAAGGCATGTGTCTTCGGAAGTTTAACGTTTGTTTTACGTAAGTATTACAACTGTGGCCAAAAGAAGTGTAGTTTGTAGCGAAATCAGAGTGGTGCACTCTTAGTGGTGTGTGTCCAGTGAACCTTTAGTGTGCTCCTGTGTGGTATCAGAGGCCCTCTTGTCAGTCTGGGTGTTAGTGGCTCAGGACCCAACGGCCTGGTCATCCCCATGAACTGTCTGTGTGTTTATTCATCTATTGAAGTGACACTGGATTTTTAATGAGAAACAAAAAAGACAAAAATAAACTTGATCTTTATATTCTTTCCAAGAACCTGTGTTGGACCATTATTGGAACAGTCCCCCTCTCTATTCCAGTTTAGCTTAGCGGGTGGCGTAGTCTGGTGATAGGTCTAGTGAGGGCTACAAGCGCATGGTGTTTTCAACGTAAGTGACCCCCCTATTTCAGCCGAAATTACAATTGCAATGCAAACATGATTGCATTTGAACATGTTTATAAATGTATATATTTGTCTTTCCTATATTGTTCTGTTGAATGAATGAATCAGAGTCGGTATTTAAGGTGTAGGACTCGTAACGGCAGGGGAAGGTGGTATCGGTGCATCCTGAATAGTATAGGCTACAAAGTGTAAAAGTTGTTGTCAACATTATTTTTGCTTTTAATTGCTCTGACACTGTGCTCCAGCCTTTAAAGTGTTTCAAAGAAGGTGAAGCGCTCGCCACCCAAATGCTTTTCTCTCTGTCTGTCTGTCTGTCTGTCTGTGTCCATTACGCCCACTGACGTCTAGCGGCTCAGCCTGGCTCCGCCTCTTCCGCTACGTTGTGAGTACACCGTTACAAACTATGAGCATAACGTCTTGCATATTGAAAACCCCAAGCGCTATTAAAATGTATGTGTAATTGTATAATGCAAGTGAACCCCCCTGTTTCAGCCGCAATTCGACCACGACTACATTTGGTTGACGCCAGGAGTCATAATATCTCAACCGATGTCATATCTGTTGAGCAGCTCACGATTCACTACCCAAATTGTTGTGTTTTCTGTGGTGTTATATAATTATTTCTCATTTACATGTTTCATTCAAAAGTGTACGTTAATTCAGAGCTACAAATGCTGCAAGTAAAACTTATTGACAACCGTTTGAGTTTCAGCAGCCCAAATAATAGTAGTATTAATAGTAGTGTTTCTTTAAGAGAGGGGTGTCCTGTGGGTCCATGTGACCGGTGGTTACCCGTGAAAGGGAAGCGCGAGATTTGGTTTACTTGTACTTACTTTCAACCCGGTATACTGCCACTTGGTAAGCTCTCTTAATTCACTGTTTTCTTGTCTGCTTTCGTGTTGTCTGCTATCGCTATGCTGTATTGTTGCACTATGTTTACGTCCGCTCCCTGGTGGTGTTGTACGTTAAAGAGAACGCGATCACGCTATGCTCCGGTAGATCCAAGCGGTTTAGTTACTGATCAAAGTACAAACGTTTGTAGATTATCAAAGTTAACGAGATGGTAAAGCTGTGAGACATAATGCTAACATTTGGACTTCTAAAGTTGCTGTCTCATCCGTGTCTGTCAATGCTTGTTTCTTTACCTTTTGGAATGTTTGATTAAAGGCCATGGTGCAGGTTAAACACCACTTTCGATTAATGGGTACGTAAAGCACTCAAGATATGTATATAAAATTAGAAATGTCCAAAATTGTGATAAAATCCAGTTTTTGGTAGGTTTTGGTAGTAATGGTTATTTTTCATGCAACTCGGCGATGACGTCACGTCGGGGAGACGTGGTGGAAGGTAGCCTCAGCCTTGTACTAGAACTATGGCGTCTAAATGGGATGAGGAAGAGGTGGCAAGACCCACAATTAACATTTATGATGGCCATATCATTTCGAACCGGTTAGACGTGAAAGGGCGAATGAAGAAATGCGTGATTTTGTTGGGAAACTACCCATATGTTGTGTATTCAGTTACATTATGTGCTGCGTCTGCTATTACACCAGGGGGCGCACTACCTATTGTTTTACTGATACTGTGCAATGTGATTGGGAGTGAAAAGGAGAAGAATACATTGATACACGTTGAGTAAACTTACAGTGCATGTCTCGTTCTTTATTTCTTTATATTAGCAAGTACAAGTCTAGTATAGGACACCATAGAAAGAACAACCGTTCAAACTTATATCCGAAGTGGCGCCTGCCCTGTCGGCGACTCGCTACCACAGAGTTTTTGTCCCGTGTCTTGTTTTACCGTCGTGTCACTGTTTCGAACGCAAGAATCACACGCAATATATCGGGGTAAGTGCACACGTCTGGACTTATGTGATTGGTTATATGGAGTGGATTTATTCGCATGAAGCTATAAGGCTTTGGAGCGTCTGACCCAGCAGCAGTCGTCTCCTATAGCATTTGGGATACAATAACAAACTGTGGCCATCCACGCTTGGATTTACCTCTGGAGTTAAAGTGAAGGAAAAGAGGCCGACGGTGAGGGACAGGCTCAGGAAGTACAAGCCTGTCCTACCATCTGTGATTATGGGCAACGTGTGCTCCGTAGTCAACAAAGTTGATGAACTTGCAGCGCTTGTTAAGTATGATCGGCTGTACAGTGCAGCCCTCTCTGTTTTACGGAGTCGTGGTTTACGGACAGCACGTGGTTTACGGACATCACCGCAAAGCAGAGAGTGTGTGACCAAATCATTGAATTGCTGGCGGTGAGTTGCAGACCCAAGTGAATTCTCCAATGTCATTGTCATCCTGTTGTATATGTATTCCACCATCTGCCAATGCCAAACTGGCGACTGACATGATGGCAAGAGTAGCTCAAGAACTGCAACGCCGCACTCCGGACGCTCTTGTGATGATCAGTGGCGATTTTACCCATTGTACTCTCCCCACCTCACTTCCATCGTTCAGGCAGTTTATCAACTGCCCCACGAGATGTGGCAAGACTATTGACTTCGTTTATGCCAATATTAAAGACAGTTACACGTCCACTGCCCTCCCTCCCCTCGGCAGGTCGGACCATAACCTGGTGCTCCTGTCATCCAAATACACCACCTTGGCCCGTAAACAGCCTATATCAACAAAGTCAGTGCGTGTATGGTCTAAGGAGGCATGCGAGGACTTACAGGAGTGTTTGGAGTGTACGGACTGGTCTGTGTATTATGAGGAAGACTCAAATGGGGCTGATGTTGTGGCTGATCGTTTTACTGACTATTAATTTCTGTACTGACTTGATCATCCCGTGTAAAACGATCAAAGTATTTATTTATCTAAGTTTATAATTACATGTGTGAATAGCTATTATTTCATCTACTTTTCATATTACATACCGTGTTGATCCATGCCGCCTTGCTACGGAATCCAACGTATTGTGTTTTGTCACAGGTTAATAAAGTGACGAACTGGCCCCACGTCTCCTGCATTTCATTGAGACAACACAGACGAGTTTATGTTACACTATGCTATCTCTCAACCTATCGATCTATTTATCTATCGATCTATTTATCTATCGATCTATTTATCTATCTATCTATCTAGGCTATCTTTATCTATATATTTACTTATATATCTGACACTGTCACTCTCTCACTACTCGTCTCTCTCAACGGTATCAAGGTGGGCTTTCGTCCGGGCTCCCCGACCTGACGTCACACAATGCATTGTGGGCATCGCTAACCTGTTAGCCAAAGGCTAACATTTCACCTACTTTTCCTTATTATATTTCCTTTTTGTGATACCCTACAACGTCAAACACAATAGATAACTGTTTGAATGTTTATTACCAACTAGAAAATTGCCAAAAAAAAAAACTTCACCATGGGCAGGTGAATCGCAGAGACCGGTATTTAACGATGCACTTCTTGGTTTGCCGTGGGGCATTATGGGAGCTGTAGTTTCCTATTGTGGTGAAATCCTCAATGCACCCTTGGGATTTGAATATAGTGCATAATGTTTGAAATATGAAACGTGTATATGAAAGATTGTGAAGTATTATTATTTTATATATTTGTATTTTGATTAATGCATGTTTATTATGCTATTATTAGTTGATTAACATTTTGATGATATTTGTCATGAGATATGGGTTAATGTTATTTATTACTGTTGCTTATTGTTATTGGGCTATTGTGGTGAGTGAAATGTGATGTTTGTTTTATGCACATGAGAAATAAAACATTGCATTCCTTACTTTTCAGGTTTATTACCTGCTTCCCTTTTTAGAGAAATAAACAAATAAAAAGTGGAAAATTGAGTAATATACTTTTGTACACCGGGTTGCCCTTTCTGTGGGAAGAAAACGGAACACAAATGCTGATATGTAAGTGTGTTCACCTAAAGGCCTCATATGTAAGTGTGTTCACCTAAAGGCCTCATATGAAAGTGTGTTCACCTAAAGGCCTCATATGTAAGTGTGTTCACCTAAAGGCCTCATATGTAAGCCGGCTGACAATGTTTTTGTTTCTTGAACAGGTGTCCATAGTTGACAAATGAGATGCGTCTCGTCATCATTCTGCCAGAACTCAACGCTGACCTAGACGACAGGAGAAATAAGGACTTGGAAAAAAAACCACCGCGATCCACTCCAGTCTGATGCATCAACTTATCTTCCTGTGTGTACTTATGGGGCTCATACAAGGTAAAACTCACTCTTTTCCTCATTAGATTAGTCTCTCTGGGTGTAAATACTTATGGCACATTATAAAATTACCTTGCCTAACAATTGTAATTGTACTCTAATTTTGTTTCAGGGTCACAAATGACTGCTGTAAATTTGATGACGGGACAGAATTTATTCATGATAATCTCAGCGAAACCAGATGGAGGCGACGTCCTATGGAAGCTGAATGACACAATGATTTTACTAAAATGTAATGTACAATCCAAGCACATTTTTGATATTTTTCATCCAAGTAGGACAGAGTTTTCTAGAGAAGATTTTTCTCTGACATATAAAAACATGACTTTGGATGATGGTGGACTGTATCAAGCTGTACATCGCACAAGACAAAAACGTGAAGTTATTGCTGAATACTGGGTCACAGTTCAAGGTATGTTCACTGAAGCAGATTACAGACATTAATTAATGAAAGCAGTTTCTTGGTAATCCTAAGTGTATTTTTCTTCCAGATCAGGCATCACCTGTGCACCTGAAGGTGCCGTCTGTGTCTAGCAGTCCTAAATCCTGTCAGGGGGTGATGACCTGTAGCACCAAGGGCAGCACCTTGAACTCCACCTTCACATGCACCGATGGAAACTGCTCTATGGATGGAGGAGACCCACCAGTGACCAACCATGGCCAACTCCACATCTTCATGTCAAAAGGGTCCAACGCCACCTGTAACCATACCAACGCAGTCAGCTGGTCAAGTGACACGATGGATATCAAATCATTGTGTTCAAAAGAACCTGGTAAGATCAGGGGAATGTATTGAGACAGTGGCCCTCATTTATGAAACGAGCGTACGACAGAAAACGGGCGTAAAATGGACGTACGCTCATTTCCACGTTGAGCTTGGCATTTATCAATTTGAACGTGAGCGCAGGCTGCGATGACATCTCACGTCAGGTCTGAGCTCGTGTACGCAACTTTTTCGAGTGCGACCAGTGGCGAGACATGGTATATCGGCAAGAGTCGGACCATTTTTTCTTCACCTTATTCGGAATAAAATAACTTTAACACAATGCAAACAATAGCCTATAGGTAAAATGTGAAATGTTTTAAGCTGGATCAATTTAACATCAATTTTACATTTAATTAATTATTCAATTAATTATTTACCTCTTCTGTAGCCCGCTGAACATGGGACACACTGTTGACTGCAACAGTGATTTGTTTCCATATAGCGTTTTTTTGCTTGCCCTTAATGCCAGCTTTTAGGCTACCAAATAAAATAAGACGGTGCGCATCAACAAGTGACACGAGTGTCTCCATTTCTGTTTCTGAAAAATTCCGCTTCTTCTTTGCCATTGGATGTTTCTCCATATCGTAAAAGTTAGCGGCAAGACTTCTGAAGACGTGCTTTTATAGGGGCATGTTACGTTAATTACGATTGATCTCAGCCGCCATATTTATCAACACCAAGCTCCTTCGTACGCTGGGATTGGTGTGATACGAAAGTTTCGTAAATCTCACGTGGGTCCTGTCGTAAGATGAATGATGCGTTCAGATTTGCGTTCATTTCTACGTTCGTTTGATAAATGAGGGCCAGTATCTTTTCCTTAAGGCAATGTTGGATTGTTGTATCAGGGTGCTGATGTACGGTTTAAGCTGGCTGTTGAACTGAAATGTGATATCACTGTTGGTCACATTTTTCTTGAGTCCAAGTCGCTCCCCTTCCACTGTTCCCTCCTCAATTGTAAAAATATATGTAAAAATGTAAAAATATGAACGTAGTAAACGGAGAGAGACAAATGTGTTTTTGAATTGTGCCATGAATTACACGTTTGCCAATGTAATATATTATTTTACATTGGCAACTGACTGGCAACCGACTTTTTAAAAAATATTATTTTAAAAGTCAGTTGTTATACAAAGTTTGTACCAGTTGAGTAACATTTGGTTTTGTGTGAAACCGCTCAGCGCACTAAACAATAACCAACAACCAACATGTGTTTTCTCCAGCGACTCTTCGTCCTTTTATGAACCGGCAAGTGAATGAACACGTTGCACGTGTGACTTTATCCCGGTCCGAAACACTTCCTGTTAACGGTGGCGTCCGTGGCTTGTGTTGAGTGGAAGTGACCGACTTGTGGGCGTGTCGTATTATTTTGTCATGTTATACTTCAAAGTTAACAACAAACTACGACTTTCCATCTTTAAAATTATATTTTTTATTTGACAACGTCAAATGGGTAATTCATGGCACAATTCAAACATAATAAAGGGATTTGTCCCTTCAACAGTCCCGTTGAATACCGTTGAGTTGTTGCAAGAAAAAAAAAACTCAAACCACCCAAATATTTTAGATAACACTACAACATCCAGCATTCCTCTCCAACTCTCAAGTTTCAAATCTTATCTTTCTGCAACAACTCGACTTTGTTCAGAGCGAGACTTCAGCGTTCTCGCTCTGAAACGACAGCGTTCACCAATTCGAAAAACGATTGTTTGCATTAGTCCGCTAGACCCCAATATGATGAAAATACAGTCCAGATTGGAAAATCCTGAAGTTGGCGTTTAGTGACAGAATATGAATCATCACAACATTTTCCTCATTGCATGTCTGGGCAATTATGAATGAATATTACAAAATCCTCAAGTAAAACATGTTAACATTTTAAAGCATTTATTTCTGCCACTACAGATGGACTTCAGCGGCTGAAGTTCTGCTGGATTGTTCGTTGTTCCACTTTTTAATCCCTTTTTCTCTTTTCTTGACAGGTATTCATAGCAGAACACACATCTTTATCACTATCCCTTTCGTTTTGCTCATCTGTGTTTTTTTTTAATTTGTTGTGGTGCGCTTACTTTTGCGAGTCGTCTTACCGCACGAGGGAAGCGACACAGCTCCTGACCCAAGCACTTGTCATCTCCCGCCTCAACTACCGCAACTCGCTCTTAGCTGGACTCCCTGCAACCGCTATAAAACCGTTGCAGCAGATCCAGAATGCCCCCCCTCTTCCAAGACCTCCACTGGCTCCCTGTAGTGGCGGGCATCAAATTCAAGACGATGCTACTGGCCTACAATGCTATCAATGGAACTGCCCCTACCTACCTCCAAACATTAGTGAAACACCACGCCCCTGCTCGAGCACTCCGTTCAACTACATCAGCTGGTCCACTGGTACCGCCATCACTAAAAGGAGGAAACGGTCGGATGGCGAAATCTCAACTCTTCTCCGTGTCTTCTCTAAAAGCCCTAAATGTCAATCTAAGATTTTTAGGCATTATTAATCTACTCAATAATGATCTAATATGACTGAATTAACTATTACCTATTCAGGGAAGGTTAGATTTACTTGAAGTTATTTTCAGACACAGCAGACAGTGTTGTTTAGTCAAACAAATGATCTACATATGCATTTTGTTCAGGAACCTCGCTCATGGGTAACAATCACCTTCATGGTGTGGTCCATATGTCCCTCACATTGGTCCTCCATGTTAAAAACAAAGAACCAAAAATAATTTGCATTTTTAGTGTATTAACAACATGCTATTCCAATATATTTCAGTTCTTGGTCAAATGTAGTACATTGTAGTACATCCCCATTTCCCATAATGCAGCTGAGACGAGTGGTGAGAAGGGTATATTTTATGATGGTTAACTGTATCTCTCTATGTTTTCTATCTACAAGAAGGGCCAAAACAGACTATTTTTCTTGAGGAGGCTAAGGTCCTTCAAGGTCTGCAGGACAATGAGGGTGTTCAGGGGGCGTGTCCAGCGTGCTAGAATGTAGACGCGTTTCTCGCAAGCTCCTATAAGGTCGCTCTTTAAAACTTAATATAACTGTCAAAACAAGTCATTCTTATGTTTTAAAGTTATTTAAACGTCTAATAACAAGTTGACGCCGTTTTAAGACCACAATGACGGCGCCAAACACTCGAAATCAGTCAGCGAAACAACAACGCAACATCGCTCTACCGGACACAGTGTCGGCCGCTGCGACTAACCCGGCTTCACCCGAAGCCTCGACTGGCAACAATACGCTCACACCGAAGATGCTCTCTGACTCGCTCAACTCCCTCCAGGACTCTGTCTGTGGAAAGATTGGAACAGCCATTCAGACTCTGCGGGAAGACATTAAGCTGGATATTGCCTCAGTGAGGAGAGAGCTATCAGTGGCGGTCACTAGCATGCAGGCCTCGTTAGCATCACATGATAGCCGACTGAAGGAGCTGGAAAAAGCTGCCGACTACACTGGTGACTGTACTGCCGAGCTTTGCGCCACTGTGTCCCAACTCCAAGGTGATGTGAGGGAGCTGCAGGCAAAATGTGAAGATTTAGAAGGCCGCTCCAGGCGGAACAATTTGCGGCTTACTGGAGTTGTGGAGGGGCTTGAAAAGGGCCAGCCCATGCAGTTTGTGTCTCAACTCTTGACATACTGAACCTGAGTGAACCCCCGCTGCTGGACAGAGCCCACAGGTCACTACGAGCAAAACCAAAACCCGGGGACCCCCCGCGTGTGTTTATCATGCGCGTGCACTACACACATACGCGGGATGAGATTCTACGCAAGTCCGCTCGGGGCCCCCTGATATATCAAGGAAAGATGCTCCATATTTATCCTGACTACACCACCGCGGTTATGAAGAAAAGGGCAGCGTTCGGAGACGTTAAAAAGAGGCTGAGATCCATTGAAGGAGCCAAGTACGGGCTGCGGTTTCCAGCCACGCTCCGTGTCACTCTCCCGGGGAGTAAGGAGCACACTTTTGAGGATCCCAGCCTGGCACTGGACTTCATTAACCGTGGAAGAACGAGAAGCCGACCCAAGTGAGTGATACAACCTGCAACCTTTTCACCGGGATAAGGAGCACTGCCGCTAATTAAAACGAGCCATGTATCACAATTTTTTTATGCTGACCGTCTCCTTGGGACATTACTCTCTGTGGGACTGTAAAGCTATGGGACTGCAAGTATGGCTGTCATCAGTTATATCGACGGCAGACAGGTATATTTCTCACTTCTTCTCTATTCCTGTTGTTATCGTTCAT
Organism: Urophycis tenuis; assembly: GCA_036785325.1. NCBI lineage: Eukaryota > Metazoa > Chordata > Actinopteri > Gadiformes > Phycidae > Urophycis > Urophycis tenuis. Next base: position 41,893 of record JAXIVH010000314.1, read on the forward strand.
TACAAGTTTCACATATGGTTCCGTGTGGCACTGTGATTTTGATACTATCAGCAATGGGAGTATTACTGCACACTACCTGGTACCTGTGCACACTATGTTTGGTTGTACACTGTAATGTGAAATGTAATCAATGTCATTTGGTGGTCGTTTTGGGGATGTGTTGTTGCGTCGTCGCGTGGTGCGTGGGGGTGGTTCGCGGTTGGTGTGTGGATCCGTTGGCTGGGGGGCGTGTTGGTGCGGCGCTCTGTGTGGGCACTCATTGTATAGTGGACACTCATTGTGTGGTGGGTGTCCGCGCGGGGCGCTGTGTTGGCGTGTCTTTTGGTTGGCTGGTTCGTGCATTGGCCGCGGGCCGCCCTCGTGTGTGGCGTGGCGGCGTGTTCTTGGGGTTATCTTTACATGGCTATCAAGCACATGGACTTGTGAGTGCTGTTATATGCAGACTTACATTGTTCACAATTTAATCTAAACTTAATTTGTTGCTATAGTAATTAGAGAGCAAAACAGGTTTACTTCTTTTGTAGATATTAATTTTTCTTTCCTGACAAATTTTGACAGATTTGCATTTAATGTTTTGACCAGACCTTAGCTTGCAACGCTTTTTGAGTGTTTTGTTAATAGAAAATTTGATGGGATCTTGTAGGCACCTATGTTGGGGAGGTGCAAGGGTGGGTGTTCTTTGTTTTTCTTTTTGTTTTGTTACTTTGTCTATTTTGCCTTTGTTTTTGTCTGATACTCTGCAAAATACATTTTTTGAGATGATCTCAGCGGGAGTCAATTTATATATAGACATTGAGACATATTACCTAACAGCTCTATTTTATGACACTACCTAATAGGTTAATAAGCCCCACAGGAACATCAATAACATTTGCCAGTTGGAATGTCCGTGGGCTGGGGAGACCCACCAAGTTAAATAAGGTTCTTTCTCATCTTGATAGCTTGGGAGTAAAAGTTGCCTTCCTGCAGGAAACGCACTTAAACAAATCTGATCATATGAAGATACGCAGGCGCTGGGTAGGACAATCATATCACTCTCTCTTTAATAGCAGGTCAAGAGGCACAGCTATTTTGATCCATAAATCCCTGCAGTTCGCCCCTTCAGACATCATTGCAGATCCTCAGGGCCGCTACATAATTGTTAAAGGTTGTATCGCTAACACTCCTGTCTTATAAGCTAACCTATATGCACCCAATTGGGACAATGATATTTTTTTCTCTGATTTGCTATATAGTTTACCTAATTTAGACTCCCACTACTTAATTTTAGGTGGTGACTTCAACTGTTGCCTCGATCCAGTTTTGGACAGGTCTTCAACTAACCCATCCAATCGATCCAAATCTGCTCAAGTGATTAATTCTTTTCTTGAAGATTACGCTGTTTCAGATCTATGGCGAAGCATGAACCCCACTACTCGGTCTTACTCCTACTTCTCCCAGGTACATCAGACATTTTCCCAAATCGACTATTTTTTAGTAGATAATCGTCTACTTTCTTCAGTCGAGGCCTGCTTATACAATGCCATAGTCATATCAGACCACTCCCCTCTCACAGCCACCGTTAGGTTTACGCATAACACTCCTAGACCCCGCTGGAGACTTAGTTCCATCGCATTATCTCAGGAGGAATTTGTGCACTTTATAGCTGACCAAATAGATTTTTTTGTTGAGGTTAACTCCTCTCCGGACATCTCTTGTACAACTTTGTGGGAGTCACTAAAAGCGTACCTGAGAGGCCAGATAATTTCACATATATCTTATAATAAAAAGCAAGCTAATAAAAAATTATCAGACATAACTGCCCGTATCTCGCAATTAGAACTGGCATACTCAGGCTCCCCCACACCCGACTTATTGAAGGAGCTCCTGCTTGAGAGAAATAAATTTGACACCTTATCAACCAGTGAAGCAGAGAATATGCTCTGGAGATCCCGACATACATACTATGAATCTGGTGACAAAGCCAGTAAGATTCTTGCCCATCAACTTAGACAAGCAGCTGCCTCACAACTTATCACAAAGATTCAAACAGCTGATGGTCATACACATGACAATAAAATAATAAATGATATGTTCAGGGACTACTACAGTTCAATTTATTCCTCTGAGCATGACTCTTGTCCTATATTTGACAGTTTTTTTCGAAATTTGAACATGCCCACTATTAACGAAGAGTCTAAGAACATATTAGAAAATCCCATTACTGCTGAAGAACTAAATGTGGCTATTAAAACACTCCAGAGTGGCAAGAGTCCAGGACCGGATGGGTTCCCATCCGAGTTTTTCAAGAAATTTTCCACCCATCTAATCCCTCACATGCTAAACATGTATAATGAGTCTTTTGAATTAGGTATATTACCCCGATCGTTAAGAGAGGCATCTATATCCTTGATCCTGAAAAAGAATAAGGACTCTAGTCATTGTGAATCTTATCGTCCCATCTCATTACTGAACGTAGATGTCAAGATTTTAGCTAAGGTGTTAGCACTGAGATTAGAGAAATTCTTACCCCAGATAATCTCCCCTGACCAAACGGGTTTTATAAAAAATAGATTCTCTTTTTTTAATATTAGACGACTTTTAAACATTATTTATCATGACTCAGATCCTACCACCCCAGAGCTTATCATGTCCATGGATGCTGAAAAAGCCTTCGATAGGCTGGAGTGGAGGTATTTGTTTTATACATTGGATAAATTTGGCTTTGGGAAGCAATTCATTAATTGGATAAGACTCTTATACAACATGCCAGTAGCTTCGGTTCGTACCAATGGGATGTACTCTGAGTACTTTACAATCTCTCGTGGAACAAGGCAGGGTTGCCCTCTATCACCTCTACTTTTTGCACTGGCCATAGAGCCATTAGCAATCGCAATAAGACAGGACATTACAATGATTGGCTTATTCAGACAGGGAATAGAGCAAAGAATTTCACTTTATGCAGATGATATGATTCTGTATGTTTCGCACCCAGACATATCTATGCCCAGAATCCTCTCCATCCTCGAGAGTTTTGGTAGAATCTCGGGGTATAAAATAAACCTTCAGAAAAGTGAGGTGTTTCCTATTAACTCCCTGGCCCACTCTTACTCTTTCCACACACTTCCCTTTAAGGTTACTCTTGATCAGTTCACGTATTTGGGAGTGCAAATTACAAACAGTATAGGCAGACTTTTCAAAGAGAATTTCAACCCACTATTAACCAAGGTGGAGCAGAATTTTAAACGCTGGATGCCTCTACATTTGTCACTTGCTGGTAGAATAAATGCTGTAAAGATGAATATTTTGCCCAAATTTAGCTATCTCTTTCAATGTCTTCCAGTTTATATTCCCATGTCTTTTTTTAAACGCCTGGACACTCTTATAACCAGCTTCATCTGGAATAATAAGAGTCCACGATTGAGCAGAGCCTACTTACAACGTCCAAAGGTGTTAGGTGGAATGGCTTTGCCCAACTTTCAGTTGTATTATTGGGCTGCTAATATTCGACCTATTCTCCATTGGCTATATGAGGATCCAGGTGCTGACGCCCCCTCATGGTGCACTCTTGAGGCTAGATCCTGTGCCCCATCCTCGTTGTCAGCATTAATCCACACACCCCTAGCCTCAGACACTGCCCCGTATACAAGAAATATTTTAGTCAGAACAACACTTAGAATATGGAAGCAGGTCCGTCGACACTACGGATGGCATAGCTTCTCACTGAGATCCCCAATCCATGCAAATCACATGTTTCCCCCCTCTCTTCAGGACAGCGTGTTTCTGCAGTGGCAAAACAGAGGACTGCGCACACAGCAGGATCTCTTCATAGACGGTTCCTTTGCCTCTTTTCAACAATTGCACACTAAATTTCTTATTCCGCATACGCAGTTCTTTCGTTACTTACAGTTGCGTGATTTCATCCACAAACAGCTGCCTCATTTCCCAGAATGTCCCCCGAGCTCTGATATTGACTCTTTTTTGGCACCTGTGCAGTCATTTAAAGGTATAATATCTAACTTATACAGTGCACTCTCATCCCAAGAAAACGTATCCCTTGACACCATTAAACATAGATGGGAACAGGACTTAGGTGAGACCATACTTGATGAAACTTGGGCTGCAATATTAAAACGAGTCCACACCTCTTCTATCTGTGCAAGGCATGGACTAATACAATGCAAAATATTACATCAAGCTCACTGGACCAAAGAGAAGCTATCAGGGATTTTTTCCAGACATAGATCCAGCGTGCAACCGTTGTAAAATGACCCCTTCCTCATATATACATACGTTTTGGAGCTGCTTCAAGCTGACGACCTATTGGACTTTGGTGTTTAAAACACTCTCTGAGATCCTGGAGATGTCTATATCTCCCTGCCCCATTATAGCTCTTTTTGGAGTGCCGTCCAGTGTTTATGGCCTAAACAACTCCCAGTGTGACTTTCTGGCTTTCTGTACCCTGCTTGCCCGTCGCTTAATCCTTCTGAAATGGAAAGATGCCATCCCTCCATCCCACACACATTGGATCAGAAGTATTTTATATTATATGACACTGGAAAAAATAAAACACACGCTTAGAGGTTCAACTGGTAAATTCAATAAGATTTGGCAACCCTTTCTGAGATATGTGGAAGAGAAATCAGAGCTGGATGAATCGAGTTAATTAGGACAACCATTGACTTCATTGTGTCCCGCTTAAATACTATCCTGTATGTACTGTATTTAATGTTTAATGTTTTTTGTTTTCTTATTTTTTTTATTTTTTCTGTGACATAATTTTTTTTTTTTTTTTTTTTTTTTTGTAACGTCCCTTATTATAACATGACTTGCCTATCATACATCCATCCTTTGTTTATATATCTGTTTATTTATTTACTTTTATTATTATTATTATTTATTTATGTTTTTTTTTATTTTTTAACTTCTTGGGGTGGGGATTCTGTTCTGAGTGTTCTTGTATGTTTGTGTTTAATTGTAGAAAAACCTTAATAAACAAAGTTTAAAAAAAAAAAAAAAAAAAAAAGGACAATGAGGGTGTTCTATGAGTCTGTTGTTGCCAGTGTGATCTTCTTCACTGTCACTCGCTGGGGCAGTGGGATGAGGGTCGCGGACACCAACAGACTTAATAGACTCATCAAGAGGGCCGGTGATGTAGTGGGGGAGGAGCTGGACACTAACGACTGGGAGAGAGGAGGATACTGTCCAGGCTACGGACTATCATGGACAATGCCTCTCACCCTCTCTTTAACACCCTCGCTCAACGGAGGAGTACCGTCAGCAGAAGACTCCTCTCACCAAGATGCACCACAGAGCGACACAGGAAATCGTTCCTGCCTGTGGTCATCAAACATACAACACCTCCCTCTGAGTGACAGCCGTTCCCTCCTTTTATGTGGTGACTATTACCTTGTGGTCACTTCATAACTGGTCACCCATTAACTCTGCTCACTGTACATGCTATTTCTTTGTGTATTCTATTTTTTTCTATAGTGTATGCTTAGACATGCATATTTTGTATATTTTGTATATTGTTACATATGTTATATTAGATGTATATATTATATATATTAGATGTTGTGGTGGCTAAAGCACATATCTTAAAAGTAAGAGGGTTCTGGGAGGCCGCAGTTTGAATGATCAAGACTTTATTATCGCTTGCAGCGAAGCAACACAAAGCCTGAGTCGGTTTGCAAAGTGACTGCCACACATCCCCCGTGTGCCCCTTTTTGTCCTGTTTTCCAACCATGATGTCATCACCTTAAACATCCTATACCATACACAAATGGTCCTTCCTTCCTTTATTGCCGGTGCCCATCCTCCCCATGCCTGTTCTGACCACCACTAAGCAGGCACCTTAAAGATAACATGGGGTGAACCAGGGGGTGACCCTTGAGTTGAACCCAGGGAGGTATTTATGAGTGGGCATCTGTTTCTCTCCACAGTTAGTTAATGCTTTACATGGAAAACCCAATGATTATACTGGTTTTAACTTGGTTAATATCTTCCATATTCCCCCCTTTGGGGCTTACCAAGTCCCAAAAATTATGACTACATATTACAACCTTTGGTATTAGTGTCTCATAAGTGTGAACTTATAATCTCATTTCATAGTGATATAGTGATTCAGACTTCAAGTTCTCCGACCATCAAATGTGGCTCTCATCAGAGACTCAGGCCTTCATCACGAGGTACATTGGGATAAACATCTACTTCCCTGTCCAAATGCCCAATTACAGGAATGTAGTAAAAATCCCCATGCACCTCCTCAGTCCTCCTGGAGTAAACCTACCTTTTGTAGGGAAAACCTCCTTCTACGGGACTGTTTCTCGTCATATCACATGAAAATTCAACTCAGCATTCAACAATCAAAGAGCAAATTATGAAATGGTGACAATATGATGAACAGATGAATATGAGGTAAATCAAAAAGAACTGAAAAACACACAAAATATGAAACTACTAAATGACTTGCTAATTCAACAATCATCAGGTCAAAACTATCACACTACTATGAGTTGAAACATAATATATGAATACTTCTAACAAACTTTGCCTTCAGATTGTTTACACAGCTTTACTTGGAAAGGCTACCAGCATGATCAATGTGAACCTCCTCACAGTCCAAGTGTTCCCCAAGAATTAAACTAGCATTGGCTCATATTCCTCCTCCTCATCATCACTACGGTCATCGGTTCTCACAGGCACCCATTCTAGCCTATCTTTCTCTGCCATGTCTGCTACAGCTAGGACCTTATGGATCTCACCATACATTTGGAAACTCACCTTTCCTCATTCCTAATTTATATTTATCTTTTAGATGGTCCTGCTGATCTTCTAATGTTACTGTCAAACACCAATGTATATGACCTTTCTGGATACCTATTTTACACCGACCTTGTCCCATATCAAATAGACCGTATTCCTGGTGAAAGCCTACCAAGCATAGCATTGTCTCTCCTAACTCTACCTCGAAAGTAATTAGTTCTCTTAATATCTGGCTACTCTGGCTACAGTCCTGTTGTGTCATTGGTGCTTCCTCTGTCCTTTGGCTCCACCCTTGGACCAATGGAATCTGCCAGAGGCTATAGAGTATCAGGAACATGGTAATCTGCTTCAGCATCCTCGGCTGGGTGCAGGTGCTCCTGGCTGGGTTGGGTCTGGTCCTTCTGGGGCGGTTGGCTGGGTCTGGATGCGTCAGCATCCTGATCTTTCCCTGGCTCCTCTCTTGTCCTTGGTTGGGTGACTCTTGTGCAGTGGTTGAGGTGGTACCAGGTGGTGCTTCCCTCCACCTGGATGGCAGTTGGCGTTGCTCTGATCACCTTGAATGGCCCCTCTCTCCTTGGCTCGTTCCACTTTCTCCGGAACACTTTAATGTAGACCTGGTCACCGGGCTCCACCCCCCTTGGAGGGTCATCTTCCGGCTCTGGAGCTCTGCTTTTTTCCTGTTTGAATATAAGCTTGTGTATAACAGTTAGTTGTCTGACATATTCCCTTATTTCCAATTGTAATTGTTCCAATGGAGGGCCCTTGTGGGGTCCTCTAAGCGTAGGTGCAGGCATGGGTCGACCCGTAAGCATTTCATGCGGAGTTAGATGCGTCATTCTGTTAGCTTGCATGCGATAAGTCATTAGTGCTAGTGGTAGTGCATCAATCCAATTCATTTTGGCACTTGCACATATTTTATTTATTTTTGTCTTAAGTGTGCCATTCACCCTTTCCACCATTCCCTGTGACTGAGGATGATACACACAACCCAACCTTTGTTTGATGTGTAGATGCTGTATTACTTGTTTCACAGTTTTCTGGATAAATGCTGAGCCATTGTCTGAGCTTATTTCTGTCGGAATTCCAAACCTCGGCATAACTTCTCTCGTCAAAAATTTGATTACAGTAGCTGCACTTTGATCTTTTGATGGGACTGCTTCCACCCATCTGCTAAATCTGTCTATGACCACTAACATGTACCTTTTTCCATTCACCTTCTTAATCATATCCACATAGTCTAAGACCAAATGTCTAAATGGTCCCTCAGGTGTAGGAATGTGTCCCAATGGAGTTGTGATTGTTTTTCTTACATTGTTTTTTGTACATATCTCACATTCATTAAGTTGATTATCAACCATTGTTTGCAAATATGGTGACCAAAAACCTTGTTGTCGAATTTTCCTCATTACTTCCCCCCTTGCGCAATGGTCAAAACCATGCACATTAGTGATAAGTAAACCTAACAACGCTGTAGGTGCCAACATCATCCCATCATGGGTTCTCCATAACCCTGTGGGGGTACGTGCAGCACCCCTCTTTAGCCACATGTTTTGTTCATAGACTCCAGCCTTTTCTTGCATGCGGACAACATCTTCGTCAGTAGGTGCAGCTTCAGGCATGACCAATACTGCCTGGACCGCCCTGCTAGTGTTTGAGGCTACCCTGGCAGCCTCATCTGCAGCATTGTTACCTTTGATGACATAATCATGACCTTTCTTATGAGCCTGACATTTGATTATTGCCACTTGCTTGGGCAATAACAGTGCTGACATCAATTCCACAATCTGATCACAATGTAATATGGGAGACCCATCTGTTTTCTTAAATCCCCTCATTTTCCATACTGCTCCGAACAAATGACATACACCGTGTGCATACGCAGAATCTGATGTAGCTACCCCATTTTGTCATTGTTACATTTACCTGCTCTTGAATGTCTCCTTTCCAGTAGACATTTGCTGTGTCTGGCTCTGATAGCACCATTTGAGATGTCCCTGCAGTGTCAATTAGTATGCCTTGAGGTGTGCATAATATTTGTATTCCTAATTTACATAATGCATCTCTCCCTATTAGATTGACCGGCGTGGTGTCCGATACCAAAATGGGTATTTTAGCTGTACGTCCATGTAATTGTAGTGTTACTGGAGCTGTCACTGGTATTAACTGTGTTTGTCCCGAGAATCCTACAATTTTGATAAATTTTTTCTCCATTGGGAGGTGAGAGGCATATTTTGACCCTACACATGTGTAAGTTGCTCCAGTGTCTGCCATCATTGGTGTGTCTCTATCATTTATTAGAACCTGCAGTATTGGTTCCTCATCAGCCTGTTTCGTAATTGCTACATGCTGACCCTCCCCTTGTGAATTCTCCGGGCAGCCCTGATAACCTTGACCTATCCAGGGTCCTGCTAGGTACTGATTATATTCTTCCTGCCTTTGCTGTCTCTGTCCCCTCTGTCTCTGTTGCTGAACTGGGTGGAAAGGAACTGTTGGACAGTTCCTTCTCATATGACCGTCCTGTCCACATGACCAACATTCATTGAACCTTCTGAACTGATTGGGTGGCCCCTGTCTTTGGCCATATCTTGGCTGACCCTGTGGTCCTCTGTATTGATTAAACTGTCTCTGCCTGTACCCATTGTTAGTCCCTTGTTCTCTATTCTGGGTGAATACATTGAAAATTGGTGTGGTGGGTAACCCTTGGGCCTGAGGCTGTTGCACTAGGGGAGAGGATGTCTGCTGTGGAACTGCAGAAATGTTCATCTGAGGTGGGGGCTGCTGGACAACGGGTGTCATTGTAGCTGACTCTGCAACGACCGCCTGTTTTTTCTTGTCTTTGTCCTTTCTTGTTATTTCCTCCAACTGGAGCGGAGATAACTTTCTCTGCACCTCTCTGCTTTGTTCTTGCATTTTTTGTTCATTTTGACGATATCTTTCCACTGCATGGACCAGATGATCGCTGAACTCTTTATGAGACTTTGATGAGATCAGTCCCACCACATCTTCTAGCTTGTTCCGAACTGAGCTAGGCATTGTCTCTATTATGGAGGTTCTAAACAGGATGGAGACCAGTGGGTCTTGCTCTGGGTCTCGGTCTGTTTCCAATCTCCATCTCATGATTTGCTTCTCCAGGAAGGATGCAGGATTCTCTGTGTCACCGATTGTGGAGCCCCTCAGGTTCTTGTGGTCCACATGGGTTGGGTATTCACTTCTTAGCGCCGCCCAGGTGTTTGGTCGGTAGATGTCAAACGTTGTTCCATCAACGCCTTCATCCAGTAGATGTTGCAGACCCCCATTTTGCAGTACACTCTCCATCTTGGCAATACCTAGCACTCTAACCAACAAAGCCTTCAGGTCCCCCACCGCCATCAACTTCCCTACTGTATTCTCCTCAAATATCCTGATCCACTTTGAAGCCCCATTGTGTATGTTAGGGAGTCTAGATAGTAATCCCTCTAGGTCCTGTGATCCCCATGGGACATACTGAGCTTGTTGTCCCTTAACCAGAATAGGATAAACGCCTGCATAACTTTTTTTCCTCCTCTCCTTTTGTGATTTTCTAAGTTCTTCCTGTAGTTCGGCCACTAGGGGGCTGTGAGGGATGTCACTGCATCTGGGTGGTGGGCCCCCCTCCCAGCTGCATTCCTTCTCTCCCTCCCTAGGTTTTCTAGAAGGTTTTTTTCCTATCTGAATTGCTGAACTACCTTGTCTTGCATACATATCATAACCCCTCCTATCACTATCCCTCTCATCTCTTTCACTGTCACTATCCCATTCCTTTACCGCTCCTTTAACCCCTTTGTAACAGTCCATGTGTATGTGTGGTCCCCATTTTTCTTCATGATCCTCATTTTCTCTGTCAATTTCTATCTCTCCTTTTATATCTACTGTTCCTGAAATCAGTGGGTATAATCCTGTGTGGTAGGGTGGTGGACACTTTTTAAGGGGTGGTGGTTTTAGTTGTTCGGCCCTATTGACCATTTCTCTTGTTACCTTTTCTTTTTTCCTCCAATTCTCTCCTTCCTTCTTAAACATGGACAATATCAGCTTTTCTCTTTCCCTTTTCTCCACTGATTTCTTTCCTGTTTTGTTACACTTGTAATTTTTTATCATTACTTCCATCTCCTCACACAGAACCACATCAAATGTCCCTTCCTTTGGCCATTTTGTTCCTTGTTTAGCGGTTCTTTTTTCCCATTTTTCTGAAATTTTCATTATTTCATCTTTATTTAAGGGGTTATTTTTACATAGTATTTCTACCGCTGATGCTGGCATGGTTACTTTTTATAATAAGGAGTTTTCTACTTTTTAAAATTATTTTTATTATTATTATTTATTATTATTATTATTATTTAACCGTGTCCTAGCGTGGGGTGTACAACTCCCTCCCACCTTTTCTAACTCCTAGCTCTGTTCCTCTTCAACTTTCTTTTTCCTTTCCTCCCTACTTAACTCTGTGACTCTCTCTCTCTTTATTTTCCTCTCTGGTGTTGCAGCTCCTCCGGAGCTGCTCGACCCCCACCTTTTCACTTATCTCCTCTCCTCCTTTCTAACCCCTGCTCTCTACAGACTTCCCAAACCACTCTGCTCGATCCTGTTATTATTTTGACCTTATCTTTATCTATATCTTATCTATTACTATAGCACTCGTCCTATGCTCCTACTCTCAATTAATTAACTACAATGGACGAAAACACAATTCCCTGACTTTGCAGACCCTTTCTCTCTTGAAAGGCGGTATCTCAGATTTACCAACACAAAACAAAGCTCCCGATCAAACTTAACACAAATAACTCTTCCAACCAAGTGAGGCCTCCTGTCAGAAGGAGTGTCTCAGACTTTTAAACTTAAAAATGGATAATCATATGAGTATCGGTTACTCCTACACCTTATTCTAAAATACTTTCCTCAACAGTTTTTGAGAAATGTATGTATTTTGTTTTTGAATGACGATCCTTCAGTATCTCTGATTTAACAGATCAGTTATAAAATTAATAAAATAGACACCATCTTAAGAATAGCCACTGAGCGTTTGTCCTTACGCCTTTAATGGACTATCTTCGTGGTCATCCGTGGACAAAAACAATGGCGATCCTTCAGTATCACTGATTTAACAGATCTGTTATAAAATGAATAAAATAGACACCATCTTAAGAATAGCCACTGAGCGTTTGTCCTTACGCCTTTAATGGACTATCTTTGTGGCCATCCGTGGACAAAAACAAAGTACTGTCCCTACTCTAACAATGAATTTAGTTATTTGATCGTTTCCCAATGCGTCCAAATTATTATACTCTACCCGAGCAGACCTTACCCAAGCTTATCTTGGTAAGCGGTAACCGCAGAGTTAGGATCCACCCAAGCAGTCCCTAGCAGCGCTACTAGGCGGTATGTCAGAATCCCCAATCTGACCAAGCAGACCCTCCCCTTAGGAGGCGGTATCTCAGATTACTTTTCTCAATCTCTAAAGTCTGACGAAGCGGACCCTCCCCGTAGGAGGCGGTATCTCAGACAAACAATCCAATCTGACGAAGCAGACCCTCCCCGTAGGAGGCGGTATCTCAGATTTCTTCAGCCTGACGAAGCGGCCCCTCCCCGTAGGAGGCGGTATCGCAGACTACCTGCCCGTTCAGCCCTTTATAATACTTCTTCACTAATTGTACTATAAAGCGGTATCCACAGGATTTAAAAATAAAAAACAATTTACCCTAATACAACATTTACTAGGGACCTGCCGTTCTTCCAGTGCAATATCTATACTCTAATTATACTACAAAAGGACAGCCACAGGATTTAGGTTAGGAAAATTTACCCCACTAGTGTAGGGACCTGATCGTTCAACCCTCTGCAGTATCAATAGTCCAATTCGTACTACAAAGCGGTACCCACAGGCTTTAACAAAAATAAAAACATTTCAGCAATTTAGTAAACCACAGAGCATTATGGTTAGTCAATTCAGTATATCACAGAGCATCATAGTTTGTTAATAAACCACAAAGCATTAAGGATAACACATGAATTAGTAAACCACAATAACCATGATTTGATGCTGAGCACTCATTCCCGGCCTCCCCCTCTTTTTCTTAACACACTGGTTTATTTTTTGGAGAGACACTTGACTTACTGCTTAGCGTTAGGATGGGTCGAGCACAGATCACACAGTTTCCTATAACTAATAGGCAAGAACGTCGCTTACCTTTTTATAATGAGTGGCCACTCGTAGTGTGGTCTGTGCGGACGCCAACCCGCAGCGAAGCAGTCGTCTTGGTCCCTTTTCTTCAATCCTGTTCGTGACGCCAAATTATGTGGTGGCTAAAGCACATATCTTAACAAAAGTAAGAGGGTTCTGGGAGGCCGCAGTTTGAATGATCAAGACTTTATTATCGCTTGCAGCGAAGCAACACAAAGCCTGAGTCGGTTTGCAAAGTGACTGCCACACATCCCCGTGTGCCCCTTTTTGTCCTGTTTTCCAACCATGATGTCATCACCTTAAACATCCTATACCATACACAAATGGTCCTTCCTTCCTTTATTGCCGGTGCCCATCCTCCCCATGCCTGTTCTGACCACCACTGAGCAGGCACCTTAAAGATAACATGGGGTGAACCAGGGGGTGACCCTTGAGTTGAACCCAGGGAGGTATTTATGAGTGGGCATCTGTTTCTCTCCACAGTTAGTTAATGCTTTACATGGAAAACCCAATGATTATACTGGTTTTAACTTGGTTAATATCTTCCATAATGTTTACATTAGAAATCCGTCATGGTGAAGAAGGAGCTGAGCCTAAAGGCGAAGCTCTCGATTTACCGGTCAATCTACGTTCCTACCCTCACCTATGGTCACGAGCTGTGGGTAGTGACCGAAAGAACGAGATCGGGAATACAAGCGGCCGAAATGAGTTTCCTCCGCAGGGTGTCCGGGCTCTCCCTTAGAGATAGGGTGAGAAGCTCGGTCATCCGGGAGGGGCTCAGAGTAGAACCGCTGCTCCTCCGCATCGAGAGGAGCCAGTTGCGGTGGCTCGGGCATCTAGTGAGGATGCCTCCTGGACGCCTCCCTGGGGAGGTGTTCCGGGCACGTCCCTCCGGGAGGAGGCCCCGGGGAAGACCCAGGACACGCTGGAGGGACTATGTCTCTCGGCTGGCCTGGGAACGCCTCGGGATCCCCCCGGAAGAGCTGGACGAAGTGGCTGGGGAGAGGGAAGTCTGGGCTTCTCTCCTCAGGCTGCTGCCCCCGCGACCCGACCCCGGATAAGCGGAGGACATGGATGGGATGGATGGATGGACATTAGAAATGTATATTTCTATACAGTACTGTTCAGCACTTTTCTACAATTCTGCACTGGCTTTTCTTTCCCGGAGTATTGTAACAAATGCAATTTCCCTCAGGGATCATTAAAGTATTTATGTCTGTCTGTCTGTCTAGTTTTTTAGGTAGAAGTTGTTACTGTTAAAAAATGGGTAGTATTTACCCATTATTATATATCTCACTGGCTGATTCATATATGTAAGTAAATTAACCAATTTGCAGGGATTGTATTTTCCACCCTCTAAGAAATATTTTTTTACAGTGTACTATCATGACGTAATGGCCTATGGTAGGCTATTGGTGGACGTTGCGTCATTACGTGTTGTAGCCTATAGGGGGCGGGCCCGTCGTTGCCTTGTTACGCCACAGCCCTGTGCACAGATCACATGATTATGATTACGATGTTATGAATCCCAAAGCCACAGCTTGCCATGCAGCAACCCCAAACTACTTGTCTTTGTGCACTATCTACTTGTACTTCTGTGAGCAACCGTGTCTACCTCAGTGAGCATCTCCCTATGCTCTAGTATTCAGGGGCGGTCTTAACATGGAGGCATAGGAAGGTGACTGCTTGGGACCCCCCACCAGTGGTCATGGGGGAGGGGCAACCAACCTAAAAAAAAAAAAAAATCAATAAAGCCCATGAACACATCATGAACACTTCAAAAGCATGGGGAATGGGTTTAATATTGTTCTCTGAAATACAGTGTAACGTTGAAGTAGTAGTTAAAATGTCCAGTTCATGTTATATGTCCCTACACCAGGGGTGAAAGTAAGCTGGTACTGGCCGGTAGGGCGTACCACTCAAACATTTGGAGCGGTAACGACGTACCGGAAAGAAAATATACTGTCACTGAAAAGAATTGCACTTCCAGCATGACAACACACCTGCTAACGTCAAATTACCAGAAGCAACACGTTTTCCCCAATATACATTAGATAGAACTTAAGCGTCGGTTATGGTGCCACGTAGTGATCACGTAATGGCCACGCAGTTGCTTGGATGCAGTCATAAGCCTGTGATGGTTCTGCGTGGGGTTTACGTGTCGAAATGCAATTCAATGCCACAGCGGTAGATGGCTTGCAGACACGTCGTACAGGCTCGCGTGCTTGCGAAGTTCCTCTGCTAGACGCTCTTCCAGGTTGTTCATTCTCAAAAACTCAAAACTCTTGCAACTCTCTCAACCAACCAACTCAAACTGACTTGAAGACTTTTAAAAATGGCGGTGTTTATGAGTGGAAAGCGGAAAAGCGGTCTCCAGCGGATGTAGTTAGCGGACCAATCACAGCCAATGCCGCTGCGTTGGTGTTGCTTTGCCTCAACACATATAGGATTTTTGGGAGGTGCACGTCAGGCCCTTGCAATGGATGCAAGGGGGGTCCGCAAGGACGTAAGGGGTCCGTAAGCCCCCTAGCGTTGTGTCAACACGTAAGCATAACTTACACTTCATTCTGGACTTTCTCTGAATGTATGAACCTGAAGTGAAGAGACATCCAATGAGTGAGATTCCTTGTAAAATTGTACTCTTATTACACTCAGTAACATACCTCAACTACTGCATTCTGGAACACTGTGATAGTCTGGAAACTGTAGGCTCACTATAGTCTATAAGTTGTGTTGGTTGCTTATTCTGTAGATATATATCTACACTTTATGTCTAGTGATGTCTTATGTTTAACTTAGCTGATGATTGGTTATTAGTTGATTAGCTGATAGTTGATTAGTTGATGTTTAACTTAGTTGATGTTAACTTAGCACATCTGGAGTTAGTAGAAACGGAATTTCAGTTCTCTGTGTAATGTACTGTTACATGGTTAATTGACAATAAAGTCCACTTGCAAGCGTGCTGCTTAGCCATTTGCGCCAATGTGCGCAACTGGTATCCAAAGTATTTTAGACGTTTGTTGCAAAGTCTCCCAAATAAAAAAGCAGAATGTGAGAGGGGGTTCAGCACAATGAACAGCCTTATAACAGAGTATAGAAACAAACAAGAAATGGGTCACAGTGGGACCACCATAAGCAGTGGGATCCCTTCCTTATGTAAAGACTTGGCTGTGAAGGAAGGAGAGCTGCTCACTCATCAAGCGGCATGGCTCACCTCAAACAGATGAGGACGGCTACTTCAAGCCTCTTTGGAATTTATTTTAAAGGAAAATGCCACCGTTTGTCCATACTGAAGTACGTTCTTCCCTGTTCTTAGATGATATGATTCATACCTCTCTCACTTTCGTGCGTGCACTCGATTGCTCTGGCGTGCAGCGCTACTTCGATAGCATGTAGCTTGGCCCAGTATATTCCTTAGGATCCAAACTGGGGTGAAGTTAGAAGCGACCAAGCACTTCCACGTTTTCCCTATTTAAATTCGGATACATGAGTAGTTCCACGACCCAAGTATGGTTACACAAAATGAAACATGGCAATTTTCTAAGCAGATAAAAAAGGATAACTATAATGTATGGCGAAATAACACCTGGGAGCACTTCGACGTCGGCGCAGTAATATCATCACTCCTAAAAGATCCTCTCCCCCCCCCCCCCCCCCTGTTACTTCCATCAATAGAACCAACGTGACCTGCACGCCATCGCCTGCACTACCTGTAGTAGTAGAAGGAAAATGTCACATTGGTTCTATTGATCAGGGAAGAATGTAGTTCAGTATGGACAAACGGTGGCATTTTGTGATATACTAGTGTGATAAAAAGAGTGATAAGAAGTCCTAGTTAATGCTTGATATACACTATAATAAATAATGAAGTGTATTTTTGGGTCCGTGCTCTGCGTGAGCACGGTGGGCCACTATGATAGTACCGGCAAGAAGTAAAAACTTATTTCACAATGACATGAACTAGTCCGTAAAGGTGTGCAGCGTGAAAGATAAACACAGTGACAGGAGGACTGGGAAGTACACAAACAGAGACGAAGCAAGACGAGTCTAAAAGCCAAAATGAAATGAAGTTACCCAAGCGGCTCAAATAAAAGAAAAAAGAAAAAAGACGCCGAAAAGTACTTGGAAACGCTGCCGAAGATGACAAACTTTTTTACAGCTACTGTTGGGGATAATATCTACAATGTGTACATCATGCCCATCATGCATCTTTTATAATATATTGTATTGTATGAACTGGGCAGTGGCGGCACGGTGGTGCAGTGGTTAGCACTGTCGCCTCACAGCAAGAGGGTTCTGGGTTCGAATCCACCTGGGACCTGGGACCTTTCTGTGTGGAGTTTGCATGTTCTCCCTGTGCCTGCGTGGGTTCTCTCCGGGTACTCCGGCTTCCTCCCACAGTCCAAAAACATGCAGGTTGGGGATTAGGTTAATTGGTGTCTCTAAATTGACCATAGGTGTGTATGTGAGTGTGAATGGTTGTTCGTTGGTATATGTTAGCCCTGTGATAGGCTGGCGACCTGTCCAGGGTGTACCCCGCCTCTCGCCCGTTGCAGCTGGGATTGGCTCCAGCGACCCTTGTAGAGGATAAGCGGTTTAGAAAATGACTGACTGAACTGGGCATTGTCGTAGCTCAATTATCTGGGGCCCCCTGCAGAGTCCAACCATGAGGCTCCTCCCACAAACCACCAAAGAATTCCACATTCTGCAGAATTCTGCAGAATTCCACATTCCTTGACTGGCTGGCCAGCCCATTAAGTCTATTGGTGCGTTTTATTATCGATCCGTCTCGGACTCCGAGGACATTGCCTAGCGACACGCATGAACACGCCCCTTTTACTCGGACGGAGAACTTGCCTGCTCGGTTGAACTCACAGGAGACTGAGCAAGGGTTCCGAGACAGAATTTACGATGGCTGCGCCCGGTGTCGTATGTGGCGTCCGTTTCTATGGAGACGGATAGTAATGCTATCTAGCTAGCATGCCAAAATGGTCTACTATCAAGCGACTCCAACGCTTTCACTTCACTAAATATACTGAAATATGAACATACATTCTGCGTCTAGTGTACTGTTCCTGGAATTCTTCCTCAAGGTTGTGTAGGTGAAGCTCATGCGACATGCGACTACCGCGACAATAGCTTTCCGGGTGGCGTCCATGTTTTTCTCCAACGAACTTTGCGTGGAACAATAATAAAACGCTTGTAGTGTAGAAGTGACGTCACCACCGAGGTCCGAGACGGTTCGCAGAGAATACTAAAACGCACCATATGTACCTACATTACATGGGTGGATTTGATGTTTATTATATATATATATGTAGCCGAGGGTTTCCCGATGTCGCCTATACTTTATAATATTAGAACACAACAAATACGGAGGCTCCAGCTTTAGAGGATCACTTTATTTCGTACCTCTTTCTACAGTGAAACTCCACCACAACCATAACAGCGTAACACCTCCGCTCCCTGCTGAGCCTTCAAAATAAGAGCTTATAACCGGAACTTAGAATCAGTGAGGCAAGTCCATAAAAATAGGTTACATCATTATTAAAATAAATGTCATAGTGCTGTCTAATTAGTGTCCATATTCATTTGTGTCAATATTTGTTCATGTCTGTTAAGCAACTGTAGGTTCATTAAACTTCTTATTTCTACCAGCGCTAAACAGTACAGACATTACAGAACATACATCTTTTTTCCAAAATGTACTCAGAACATCACACGTACAATTATAAAGAGAATATTGCAGAATATCGTGCATACATAAAATAAACTAAATAATTTAGGCTGGGCCTAAGGCTATATGGGGACAGGCAGGCTGTAGGCTTTAACGTGCCCAAACAGTGTCTCGCTAGCCTACTGGGTTCTCACTGGCAGGCTGTCCTGTCTCCCTGGACTGGGGTTTGACTTGGGGCGGGCGGGACGTTAGCTGCACTAGGATCTCTTTCTTTCACGGCTGATGTTGGTCTACTCACATTACAACTTGGTTGGCTGGATGTTGATGGCTGGGGCTCGGAATCAATCACACTGCAGGGCTGGCGTGGGGAATAGGGATCACACCAAATTCATTTATTAAGGAAAGAGTTTTGCAGATAAAGCTCTGAAATGTACTCTTCTTGTCGTCGGAGATCACCAAGTTATAAGTTTGTATAACGTTGGCTAGCTTCCTTACGTTGACGATTCTGTAGCGTTACTAAGTTATCTTAATTACTAGCTGACATTAGCCTAGCATTAACGTTACCTTCACAGCCAGCACTTGGATTCATGCTACCATAAAACAAAGTAAAAAAAATCTTGCCAGAAATATATTATTATTAGTTTTCATATTAATCGTCACAGATAAGTTGGTTTAGATAAGTCACTGGGCACAGTCTGAAACCAATCTCAGTCAAAGGTTTCTATGAATGTTTATTGTTTTCCTTAACAACTACATCCAAAAGACTGAAGAGATGTGCTGTTGGGGATATTAAACATGAAGAGAATGTTTGAAACAGAAAACATGAATAGGACATATACACTACACACCATCAGCTTATTCTTTACACTTAAGAACAAATTGAATAAATAAACAGTCAGCATTCATTCCATTTAAACAGCATATATGTCACCAGCTATCACATTTTATTCACGGTAGAGGGCGCTGTTGCACTATAGTCACTGTTGGTTGCGCAGATTGTCACAATTAAACATACTGTTTATTCAAAGAACCATAGAATCATTTGACCTACAAAATCACTGATTTTTACGCTTCTACCTCGACATCTGACATCCTTCAGGTTCCCAAGCAAAGGTCAAAGTTTAAACTAAGCTCAATATATAGTGAGTTCGCTCAAAGTTTAGCTTTAAACTTTTTTGTAACTACTTAAACCCTAGTCGCTCACATCCGGAAGAGTCGAGGTGGAACGGGAACGTTGCCATCGTAGCGTAGCAGCTGGACCGTGACGTCTCTCTCGCGTGGTTTGAATCATTAGCTCTCGTCGCGCGGCCTGTCGACTCGCTTCCTTCCACACCTCAGTCTGCCAGGTCCTCCTCAAGGTCGCCCCCGGCCGGGCTCCTCCTGTTCTCCGTCATGTTGGACAACCGCTTCCAGGAAGTGTCCTTCTGACTTCCTGTGCTCTGCGAGCGGCCAAGGCGTGCCAGGCGCCTTGCGGAGGTCTTGTCCTCGCCGCCGCCGCCGCCGCTCCCCTCGGGCGCTGGACAGTGAGCGAGCTCGGGTTCCCGCTGGTGGAAGTCGTGGCGCAGGTTCTCCAGGTTCAGGGCCCAGGGTCCCAGCTTCTGCCAGTTCACCCGCTGGAAGGCCATGATGCAGTGGAGGTTCCCACCCACCTGGGACCGAAAGGACCAGTCAGAGCAGACCAGCAAGATTGACGTTGATGTAGCTAGTTGGTGGGCTTGGACTAGGACTAAGAGCTAGCTGCTAGGCTAAGGCTGAGGGATAAGAGCAAGCGTGGGCTAGGATCAGCTTGTGGGCTAAGCACTGGGACTAAGAATAAGAGATAGTTCTAGTCCCTTGCCCGCCAACTAAGAGCTAGCTGGTGGGCTAATGGCTAGGACTAAGAGCTAGCTGGTGGGCTAACAAGGGCTAACACTAAGGACTACAACTAATAGCTACCAGGTGGACAAAAGGCTAAGGGCTAGCGAGTGATTTCCAGGTGCAGGCCTAAGACGACTGTAACTACACAACCGTACTTGAGTTGGAAGCAAACAAAGCCATAACCCAGCAGAAAAAGCGAGCAGGAAACCTTCTTGGTCTTGCGGTACTGAATCCCCCTCTCTGTGTGGCGGATGTCCAGGTACTCTGGGTTCTGTGTGTTCAGGTCCGTCACGATGTCCACCCACCTTAGTAAGAGATGACTCTTTAAACACGCAGGACATTGCTATGACCAATATGTGTTTAGTTTGATCACTGGCTTACTTTTTACAGCAAATGGTTTAAGATGTAAACTAGTGTAGTCTAGCAGCTAATGTAGACTAGTTTCAAATGTTAAACTAGTTTAGAGTGTTACCTTTTACAGTGACTAGTTCAAAGCCTCTTACCTGTTACAGTGAACAGTTTTAATTGGCTTACCTGTTACAGTGAACGGTTTTAATTGGCTTACCCTTTACAGTGAACGGTTTTAATTGGCTTACCTTTTACAGTGAACGGTTTTAATTGGCTTACTTTTTACAGTGAATTGCCGGGTGTTTCCGGCTCGGCTCTCCGATGAGAATCCAGTGTTCCGTGTCATTGGCTGGCAGAGCACCCCTGGGAGCCAATGGGAACAAGGGGCTCGGTCAAACCCGGGTGGTCAACATGAGACCCCACAGAGAGAGCATGAGAAGATGTGGGAAGCCGTGTGGCGGAGCACCTGTACGCCTTGGCGGCCTTCAGTGGCGTGGCCTCGAACCCGACGGGACAGAAGTAGTGGTTCTGACAGTGGTAGATGTACGCCATGGACGCGTCCTTCAGCCCCTGGGTCAGCTTCTGCAACGCCCCGTCCGCTGGGGAAAAAACCAACGGCCTTCGGTTCTTAGAGGGCCATGCAACGCAACCTGACCCTTTTGAGCTGAAGACGAATCAAATTGTGTACGCCCATGGAGTAGGGTGCGGTGTGTATGCGTTACAGTGTACACGGGGTGGTCGATAAGGATGGTCAATGATGTATAGTATGTATGTATTCTGCATTGCATTGGCTCTGTACCTGCACTCTGCACAATGACAATAACGTTGAATCTAATCTAATATATAGGCTCAAGAATGGGAGCATATTCTGTTAATTACATCCACCCCAATTGTCTGTAATGCCTTCATTCTTTTCAGTTTTATTACTACTTGCTCCTTTTCAGAACATGAACTTTCTTACTGTGACACTGTGATTGTCCCCCTGGGATAAATGCATGACTGCCTGCATGTTGATTCTCAGCAAAAGTTAGGGCGAGACTATATATACAGTATACCAGTGGGGAACCCTCAGGGCCTTCTACTCCTTCAGAGAAGGCCTAACACAATTCTGGACCAAAAAATATTTATTAAGAAATAATAATTATTATTATTTTTAATTTCTATCTTATTTAATTTCATACATTTAATAAATTTTCTCTCATCTATGTTCTAAAATTAAGTTTACTGTCAAATTCACATCAGCAATGAAATGGTTACGGTCCCTAAAACATGTTATCCAATCAGAATCGTCCGTCTCTATCAAGGCCCGGTTAGTTGGCTCATTAATTGGTTAGGACTTCACAAATCCTGCAGAAGGCCAAGCTATGTGTAGAGTCCTTTAGCTATGTGTTTTGGTTTGGAGAGTGAGGGGCAGATTGACCAATCACGGTTCGATTTCAAATGGGCGGGACAAAAAAAAGATCGTAGGCCTTCACGAAGGCCTAGAGTGGTTGAGTCTCAACCGTTCTCACCACTCTGTCACATAGGTAAAACTTGGCAGAGTGGTGAAAGTGGTTGAGACATTGAGATTGAAAATTAAATGGCGTCAGAGGAGAATTACGTTGTGGGTAGCTTGATCGGATCGCCTTTTTCAAGGCGTCCTTTCACAGAAAAACTATAAATAATAAAAAATGGAAGACCAATTAAAAGAAAAGGTTAAATTGGGAAGGCATTTCAAGACCGAAAATTATCAGCGATATCCATAGATGGCGGGCTGTAATAAAACAAACAGGCTGTACTGGTGGAGTTGTTTGCTTTTTACAACTGAAAAGTCATCCACCTGGGTCGGCGGCGGATTTGTCAGCCTTACAAATCTGACAAAGTCAGCCAACCGACATCAAGGTTCTGCGGCACACCTGCAAGCGACGGTCAGTTTGACAACTTTTGGGGGGATGAAATGAGCCTCGGTGTCCGTGTCAGCAGTGTCATGGGGTGACACTCTGGGGGACTTCATTTTATATTTCCAGATTTTGGCTTTAGAATATGTTTATGTATATTTATTTAATGTTGAGATGTTTCTTGTTGCGGAGAATGTTATGGTCTATTTGTTTACATCCTCGTCATCGTTAATTAAAGTCGGACTGCATTTGTTTAACCCTTTCAATTCATCGTACTGTTGCTTTTTTTCTGTGATGATTTATTTTCTCAGCGGTGATGGCTGAGGTGAAGGCCCAGCTGTAGTGCGGACGGTTCGCCACTGCAGTATACACTGTATGTATATAATCACTCTAATCAGGGGGAGCACTGTAACCATGGCAGAAACTCAAGCCGCACAACCATCACAGCAGTTACCATAGCAACCACATGGGAACAGGTTAATGAAATGTCACACGAGCATGAATGTGTTGCCTCACCAGTTTCCCCTGCAGTCTTGTGCTTTCCGTGGGGTTTGTAGAGAATGTAGGAGCAACCTCGAACTCTGAAGTTCTCATTGATTTGCCGGAACCATCTGGAAGTTATGAGAGAAATGTGAACGGTGCCATTGACCAGCAGTGATCCTGCTGGTCAAGGTTAAGGAGCGACCTCCGACCTCTAGATGGACCGCACATGACCTCACCTCATGAGCGTGGCGTTCCCGGTGAATGGCCCAAATTTTATGTCTTCAAACGGTGGCTGGAAGCCCAGGATGTGGAGCGCATCCTCTTGGGAGAGGGGAGGAAGGCTAGGGGCGCGCGCACACACACACACACACACACACACACACACACACACACACACACACACAGACAGACACACACACACACACACTATAATATCTATAATAACACAATTCACATCCAGTTTAAACCACATTCCAATACATCACATTCCATTAGTACTGTATTTTATCTTGGGGAAGCACAAAACACATTTTAAACTGAAGACTATTTATTTTTAAAGTAATCATAGGTCATCTGATCAATTAGTTTGACTGCAAACATTACTCTGCCTCTCCATATGGGATCTCTATGTTTTGGTCACATTGCTGCCGTCTGGAAGATGTTACCGGAGCATCCGAGCACTGACCTCCAGACTCACAAGCAGCTTCTACCCCCCAGGCCATCAGGCTTCTCCACCAGCCACATTAACATATTGACCACACCTACATTCAACGATATGTACATGCGGTTAATATATTAAATCATGCTGGTTCCATCATCATTCCACATTCCATGTTAACTAATGGTACCCCACTGGTTGAAATGGTCCCTCGGTTGCATTCTCCGATCCATCTCTGTGATGTAGGAAGAAAGCCAGCCTGTGTTTCAACATCAACAACTGACAGCAAGTGAGGGGCCCACCTTCCTGCCCCCAGCGTGCTGTACAGGAAGTTCCAGCAGGAGATCAGCGAGGAGATCCCACACGACGTCTTGTACTGCGGCCGGCTGATACAATACCTGAAAATATCACAATACAGTAACAAATAATACAATACCTGAAAATATCACAATACAGTAACAAGTAATACAATACCTGAAAATATCACAATACAATAACAAACACAATACCTGAAAATATCACAATACAGTAACAAGTAATACAATACCTGAAAATATCACAATACAGTAACAAATAATACAATACCTGAAAATATCACAATACAATAAGAAACACAATACCTGAAAATATCACAATACAATGGCAAATAATACAATAACTGAAAATGTCACTATACAATAGCAAATAATTAGGGGTGGGTAACGATTAAAAGTTTTATATCGCATGAGTTCCTGTGATAATGGAATTGTTATATGCAAAATCCAATAATGAATTCAAAAGTAGCGTATAGCGCACTTTTATTGGAAATGCACTGCGATATGAACGAAAGTGCCATAAATTTGTTGTGCAAACACTTATCAGCATTTTTTTATACAGTACACAGTGATGGGAATAACGGCGTTATAAGTACCGGCGTTAGTAACGCCGTTACTTTTTTCAGTAATGAGTAATCTAATTGATTACTCATCTCATTATTATAACGCCGTTATCGTTACTTTCAAAAAATATGTTGTGTTACTACATTGAAGGCAGATGTTTTGCATCGGACCTCTGAGCCGAGTGACAGAGAAAATCTTTTTCCTCCCTTGTCCTTGGTGAGGGCAGGAGCACGAGACTAGAGTCCTTTAGAGAGACTCTACACGAGACAACCGCAAAAGCGCTGACGATTGGCTGGGGTTGCGTAAAATTCTATGGTAAGCCAATCATAGGGGAAGTTAGGCGGGTGCTTAGTCCAGCCTTTACGCTGTGCGCATCAAAGTTGAGCAGCAGTAGGCTACGAGAGGTCGACTTAAGACGTCAATGTGAATCAGCTAGAAAGAGAAAGAAAAAGAAATCGCTTACATTGCGTAAAACCATACGTACAGTGGCCCTCATTTATCAAACGAGCGTAGCCCGCTGAACATGGGACACAATGTTGACTGCAACAGTGATTTGTTTCCATATAGCGTTTTTTGCTTGCCCTTAATTAGATTAGATTAGATTCAACTTTATTGTCATTGTGCAGAGTACAAGTACAGGGACGACGAAATGCAGTTGGCGTTCTAACCAGAAGTGCAAATGAGCGATAAAGGTGCGGGTTGAGATGCAGAAATGCTGACAGTGACAGCCTGAGGGAAAAAGCTTCCCCTGGATGCCAGCTTTTAGGCTACCAAATAAAATAAGACGGTGCGCATCAACAAGTGACACGAGTGTCTCCATTTCTGTTTCTGAAAATTCCGCTTCTTCTTTGCCGTTGGATGTTTCTCCATGTCGTAAAAGTTAGTGGCGAGACTTCTGAAGACGTGCTTTTATAGGGGCGTGTTCAGGGGCGAATCTAGGTTCCCAGTTTTGGGGGGGCTAAGCCCCAAGTTCAAACCTATTTTTTTTCCTGTGACCCAAAAAATCTAGGGGTGGCCTGGGTGCATGCTCCCCCATAAGAAATCTTAGAAAATATCCCTGTAAATGGTGTCATGTAGTGGGTTGTAGGAAGAGAAATTAACTAATTTAGATTGATATAATTAAATCTATATTTATATAACTGTCTGACGTACAGCCAATCACAACTGTCCGACGTATGTGACAATATGATTGGCTGTACGCTTGAATGGGAGTACATTCAAGCGTACAGCCCATCATATTGTGTGACGTCATCAGTAAACGACGGACCCCGAGCCGATTTGGAAGCCGAGCCGATCTGGTACCTACACCGGCATGATAACAGAGAGCCACAACATCTATAATTAACTCGTGATGATTTAACCATTTCGTTTATTTTACTATTTTAAAAGATAATCTGTTATACCTTTATATCCAGCTGATTGTGGCAGCGCAGCTTTTACCAGCTTGGGTCATACATTCACTCCCAGTCTGTTATCGCCGTGTCTGCAGACTCCCGAGACTCACTGCCAAACAGAGCGTGGGCTTGGAACAGGCGGAATTCCTGCGCTACTCGAGACTATTTTATTTCTAATTCTAAAAATTAAACTGGATCTGTTCACTAAATCAGTTGTTAGGTGTGAATTTGACGATCTCAAAAAAAAAAAAAAAAAAAAAAAAATCTGTATATTGTTGGGGGGGCTAATGAAAGTTTTGGGGGGGGGCTCCAGCCCCCCCAAAATAGGGCTAGATACGCCACTGGGCGTGTTACGTTCAATACGATTGATCTCAACCACCGTATTTATCAACATCAAGCTCCTTCGTACTCTGGGATTGGTGTGATACGAAAGTTTCGTAAATCTCACGTGGGTCCTATCGTAAGATGAATCATATGCGTTCAATAAATATCAAGTTCCAAAAGATATATTGTGTAGTCTCACATTCCCACAGCAATGTTAAAATTGTTTAAATTTGTGCACTGTGGATTTCTGTTTGTAATGTATTGAGTCTTCATTTCATTATAATACTCAAATTTATCAAATAATTGAACACACATTTTTTTTTAAGTTCTTTCAAAAAGGGATGGAGACGGGGTCCAAATTATTTGACACATCAGTATTTAAAAATTATTTGAAAGTAACGCAATAGTTACTTTCCAAAGTAACTAGTTACTTTTAGAGTTTGTAACTCAGTTACTACTTTAGTTACTTTCTGGGAGAAGTAACTAGTACTTTAACTAATTACTTTTTTAGAGTAACTTGCCCAACACTGACAGTACATGTGCATCTTGAGGGAATCTATAATAGTGAACTTGTGCAGTCTGAGAAATGGATGGATGAATTCCTAATAGTGAACTTGTGCTGTCTGAGGAGGATGAATTCACAGTAGTGAACTTGTGCTGTCTGAGGAGGATGAATTCACAGTAGTGAACTTGTGCTGTCTGAAAAGGATGAATTCACAGTAGTGAACTTGTGCTGTCTGAGGAGAATGAATTCACAGTAGTGAACTTGTGCTGTCTGACAAAGCGAGGCTGAGGTTACCATCTCCGCAGGTCCAGCACCTTCCTCTGTCGGAGCTCGTCCAGGGCTGAGTGGAGGGGAGTGTCTTGAAGGTTCCGGCTCTTTGTCTTCTTGGAGCCCGCTTTCTTGGTGTTGCCTGAGGTGAGGCAGGACAGCAGGGTTTGATAAAGCTATCAAAAACATCTGGCAAATATCCCAGCTCCAGTATTCTAATCGTTTAATAAAACTCATTCTATTGACATGCCAGAATTTGTGCTCCCACCAGTTCTGTGTTCCCGCCACTCACCACCTACCTGATGGAAAGTCTTAAAATGACTCACTTGTTTTACTCTTTCTGGTCAGGACGGCGTCAAAGTCTGTGGTGTCGATCTCCCAGGCCAGGATGGGCTTGGTGTGGGCTGACATCTCCTCCATGTCGTAGTCCCCATCCGATGCCACGCTGCTCACCTCGACCTGGCTGAGCTCCAGCAACGGCTTCACAATAAGAGCCCCCTCTTCCTGTTTGTCGGTCGCCGCGTCTCTGCCGTCGGTGTCCGGCTGGGGGCAGTACAGGGCCGTGGCCTGGTTCAGGAGGGCGTAGTCGGAGCACACCGTGTAGAACTTCTCCTGGGAGTGGGTGACGGGGCAGGTCCACTGGATGTGAAGCTCAGCGCTGGAGGCCCGGCGAGGTTTGGGGGTTTCCTGAGATGAGAGAGAGCTAAACACGGCGCCGCACTCATCGTCTCGCTCACCGGGCCTCTCTGGTGCCGGCCGGCCAGCCAGGGCACAACAGTTTGCTTCTTGACCTTCCGAAGGATTCGGCATCGAACCTTAGGCTGCTTGGCCGGGGGGGCGGAGAGGGCGGGGAGAGAAGTGCTGGCAGCCGGGCAGCAGTGGTGGAGTCTGAACGGGGACGATGATTTACTCTGAGGACAAGAGGCATGGTTTAATAAATGACAGAGATAATGAAGATGACGAAATACTGGACCTCAACATTTGACTTCAAATAGGGTCTAGCCAGCCATGCATGTAGTCCAACATGGACTCAAACGGATATGTTGTGGATTTTAACATTGGTTTCAGTTTGTAGTCTGCAGTACCTCGTGCCATTCCATAACAGCTTATAATACGGAGCATACAAAACATCAGAACGTGTGGTTACAAACGGAGCGTGCTGGTGCACAGGTGCACAGAAGCACACAACGAGGGACTACTTTACAATCGATAGAAGCCAACCAGCCATCATAACAACTACTAATGGAGCCTATGTTGTATCACACTGTGATGGCTCTGGGGTCTGTCCATCACATCAGCTGTTTGTAGTGGTCACCAAATACGCACCGCTATAGCAGCTCTGGACACATTTCATACCTTGTTTTAATGTTACGAGGCAATAATCATGGGCACGCACTATATGCAATCTAGCCATGCATCCAATAATAACACAGTGTTTACCATTTATTGACAAATAAAACAACACAACCCACCCGTCCTCACTTCCGTATTCTCCAAGGTGACGTCGACGGACTGTACCACTCTGTAGACGGGGTTGTTCTGTAAACACTAATAACGCCTACATTCAGTCTGCACTACCAAACTAAAGTAGAACACACGACACGTTGTAATTCATTTTAGTATACTGAAGGGCTATTATTTCCAACATTGAATAGCTCTTGAGAAATGCAGATGCGAGTTTTTATTTTGGGAAAGATAACCCCGGGTCGTTTTGGACCCTTCAACCCAAGTGACATGATCTGTCAGCGCTGTCAGGTGTAAACTTGCTGGGAGGTAGGACACTTAGAGCTTCTCTTTACATTTCATCATATGTAATCCTCAATAGGTTTGTGTATTTCTTTTTTTTCTCTTTTTTTACAAATTTATTTTACAGAAATGATTGCAAGACTACCGATGTGTCTGATCTGAAACAAGTTACAGAAACATCTAAAAAATAAAGTGCTATTAATATGCGCATTTAATGAACAATATTTAACACATCTATAGACACATTCGTCTGCCCCAAGGGTTTCTCCGGTTTCAACTTAAGTCATTCGTGAAGCGAGTCATCTTGAATCAACGAGTTTCTTTAACTGGTTAATATAAGTTATAGATACATGTAATCCACGCCACATTCAACAAAGGTCAAACTAAGGATATGAATAAGGTTATTAAGTCTCTCTCTGGTATTAATAAGTGGCCCATGTGGTTACACCAGCTACACCATGTGGTATAATAAGGTAGGAACAGCCTCGTTAAAGAAGTTAAATATTCTTTTCTTTTTGTTTAAAAACTAGAATGGTTAACTTGGTTAACACTTGGTTATAATACACTCTGCTGCACCTAGCGCAAACACCGTGTTTAGCGTTTTGAGTAATACCATTTAAAGTCGTTTCTTCTCTCTGAGAAGCTGGTCCTCTAGAGAAAAACAAGAAATGGCGAAGAAATTGATGATCATCGACACGGACTGTGGCATCGACGACGCCCAGGCCATCATGATGGCCCTGGCCGCCCCCGACGTCAAGGTCCTCGGCATTACCTGCTGTTTTGGCAACACGTCCCTGGAGAATGTGTGCCAGAATGTGTTGGAGGTGCTGTCCGTCTGTAAACGTAAGGAGGTACGTACCGTGGTTCAAATACAAACGATCCCCAATGCGTTAATAGTTTGCTTAGCTGAAAAATACACTTGGGAAATAAATCAATTATTGATTCAAATAAGATAGCCAAATGTAGAAAATGCTTATTTGTCTTTGTTCGGTAAAACTGAACAGACTGCTTTTATGTCTGGTTACCAACAACACACCAAGCTCCCCAGGGCCGGTTCTGACCCAGTTGGTGCCCTAGGCAAGATTTTGGATGGTGCCCCTTACATCGCAGGTTAAAGGGTGTACTGTATGAACACACGAACACCAATTGGTTCCTAGCCAATGTCGCCGGAAATTCCACCTCCACTCATTGTGTTCATACACGTGCACATAAACGGCCTATTTAATAGGCTATGTATGTTGTTATGTTGTTGTGGTATTTCAGCATTAGTAAAAAAATAAAAAATAAATAATAATAATAAAATACAAAAGTAAAACGTTTTCCTTGCATGGACGTGGGTGGACCCAAGGTTCCTGCGTTGGCCACTGCCCCTGTAATGAACGCAGTGAAGGAATGCAGTGAAGGAACGCGGTGAAGGAAGGCAGTGAAGGAACGCAATGAAGGAACGCAATGAAGGAACGCAGTGAAGGAAGGCAGTGAAGGAAAGCAGTGAAGGAACGTAATGAAGGAACACAGTGAAGGAACATAGTTGACGTGTCTGCTCAGATCCCGGTGTTCCAGGGCTTGGGCGGCCCACTGGTCAGGGCCTCTAAGCCGCCTAGCGACCACTTTGGCGGCGACGGCCTGGGCGACGTCCTGGAAGACCGCGACCCGGACTGGAGGGAGAAGGTCCAGCAGGAGCACGCCGTCCACGCCATGATCAGACTGGCGTCGGAGAACCCCGAGCAGGTGGGAGAGACCACCACCCTGTAGCTGGTGTGGCCGCCTCATCCAGGGGCCGTGATCCAGAACCGGGTTTTTGTTTGTGCCGCAGGTGTCCCTAGTGGCCCTTGGCCCGCTCACTAACCTGGCGCTGGCGCTGAGGCTGGACCCGCTCTTCCCCAGCCGCCTCAAGGACCTCTTCATCATGGGGGGAAACATGGAAGGTGAGTTCAACGCCACTCCGTGTTGCATATGCATGTTTGCACGTGAAAATGTTCTTCTACCCCCATTGCATGCATTAGCCAGTGTAAGAAAATAGACGGATAAACGAGCGAGTCAGAAAAGCCTTACAAAGTGACGTACTTTCGTAAATTAGTATTCATGGCCCCGCCCACCTTGGCTTGCGCCCGCCTGCTGGAAGGCCGTATTGATTCTGTGACCAGCAGGTAGCAGAGCCCGTCTCGGCAGGTAGTAGCTAAACAGCAAGTTGCTAACATGGCAGATAACCGCAGGGAGCGGGGTAACCCGCAGTGGTGGAATGTGGTGGAACGTGGTGGAACGTGGTGGAACGAGCTCCCTGCCAATGTCAGGACCGCAGAGTCACTCCCCATCTTCCGGAGGAGACTCAAGACCCACTTGTTCAGAGTTCACCTGCATAACCCTACCCTCATTCTCTTATTTGTTGTACGTCTTGGCACTTTAATCACTCTTTGTAATTTGGCACTTTGATCGCTCTTTGTAACTTGGCACTTAGTCAGAGATGTTGTATACTAGCAATGGTTAACCTAGCGATTGAAATGCTTGAAATGTTTTGGTGACTTTCTCGCTGTATTAGCAGCAATGAAATGTTTCACCTTCTTATGACAAATGTACTCTTTGTTAGTCGCTTTGGATAAAAGCGTCTGCTAAATGCCCTAAATATAAATGTAAATGTAACCCATCAGCAGAGGGAAACCAGCCTTTTAAGACTTACATATTCCTCTCATCGTTTAGCAGACACCTCTATCCAAAGCGATAAGTGAGTGTGAAAACAATCAAAGAATAGCACCGATGATTGGACTGGCAAAAAAACTAAACGGCAGGCGATGTTTCTGTGACAGGGAAGGGCAACGTGACCTTATGTGGGGAGTTCAACTTTGTGACTGACCCGGAGTCGGCCCACATCGTCCTGGGGGAGTTCTGCTGCCCGACACACATTGCCACCTGGGAATACTGCTGCAGAAACCAACTCACCTGGGTCAGTACCTCCTCCTGTATATCACCCCCACACCCCATCACACACGCGTGAGGTTGAACCCAGAACCTTGCAGGTTGAACCCAGAACCTTTCAGCGGGGAGTCAAGCATTCATTAGGACTATCCTGCCGTATGTGCACATTATAAACAATAGGACTCACAGCACGTCACTCCAGTCCGTATCTCGGCACTCCTGCAGTCCTACACTACCACCTCCACTTAGGGAGAACCTCAGGGGAGAGAGACACAGCCCCTACGAGAAACTTAAAGCTGAGACGGTTGGAGCTACGTCTTGTTTCCTGTATCGTTAAGAGATTTTCTACCTTTGCGTGAGTGAATGAAGAGGGGATTTAAACAAGTGTATTTCTACAGTGGCCAGTCTACACAGTGATGATTTGTAACCTTTTATAGCCACTTTACAGCTGAGTTTGTGTTCACTGTGAGGAGACAATTCCGCGCTCACACAGATCCCCGCAGTCTGATTGGTCGAAACAAATGTGAAGCGACAGAAAGCGAAATGCCCCGTTCCCCCAGATTTGAGCTCGCCTGCCAATCGGACTTTAAATCACCCATCTAAAGTCTGCTTTGTCTCGTCCCATCCTCACCTCTCCTGTCCTCGGGGGGGGGACGGCGGTGTGTTCCCGCGTGTCCAACGTGTTCCAGGAGTTCTTCGAGGAGATGCTGAGCCAGGACGCCCCGGCGGCTCGCTTCATGAAGCTGCTGACCTCCAAGTGCTGGGCGTACTCGCAGGCGGCCATGAAGGGCAAGCGGGACGTGTTCTTCGGCCCGGGCTTCGTGTCCTACGACTCCTACGCCATGGCGGCCTGCGTGGACGCCACCGTGGTGACCAAGAGCCTGCACTGCGGCGTCCACGTGGAGCTGCAGGGCAGCGGCGTGTGCCGCGGCATGATGGCGCTCGACCCCACGGACCAGCTGCAGAAGCCCCGCCGCGTCACCGTCATGACGGAGTGCGACCCGGAGAAGCTCCAGAAGCTGCTGGCCAACTCACTGCGACAGCCCTGAGGCGCGTTTGCTGCGGGGCGGGGCGCCTTACGGGGACCGCTGCCGTCCACTAGGCAGTCGTCAACACGAAGCACACCGGGCACGCAGCCTCACCAAGTGTACATTGAATGTAAACATCTGGGACAAATTGGCAATTCATGTTTGTTTAATTTGTGTTGATCGTTCTTTTGGAAGGAATCAGACTTTGTTGGTGAACAAACTCATTAAAGATATGTTTCAGAGAATAAATATAACTGCTGCTAACTCCCTATGAATTATTGAAGCCGTATAGCCTGGGAATTCCCATGCTGCTTTGCGCGCGATTTCATTCTCACTGCAAAGACAGCCTGGAAACCACCGCCCTTATTTTCCCCTGAGTTAGGGAACCAATCACAGAACGGGGGGGGGGGGCAGCAAGACGATGACGACGTCTATGCGCGACACCGAAGCTTGTAGCGTGTTAATCCAACATGGCAGTGGACACAACGTTACCGTTCGATGCAGCCTTAGAAAGTGTATTAAGTAGCTTTTGTAGCAATTAATTTAATTTTAGTAGCTAATTTTTAGTAGCAATTGGCTATGAATCGCGCGCAAAGCAGCATGGGAAGAACCAGACGCCATTTGATAGACATTCGTAGCGCCCAATAAACGGCTCTAGGCATTCGTAAACCACGCCTCAAATACGAGAAAATGCACACCTAGTTCCCAGACCACCATCTCATCGAGATGTGGACGCGTCAGCCAGGCTAGAAGCCGTACACATTTTTCTTCCATTAAAAAGAGTCACGGACCCGAGTCGCTCATTTCTGCGTAATTGAGATATCTGGACTGTCAGAGCATTCGTCCAGATTTGATGGTGGTTAAACTTCCCTCAGTAGAGCGCTGAAGGACAACACTTCAAATTGAATTATGAAGACGAGGTCTGGCATTTCAATTGAAGGTGGCCATTAAACGCGTCATCCTCAATAGAAAGATGGAGCTCTGGACAGCCAGAATACCTCCGTGTGGGGACCTTACCTGGGGGGCCCTCACTGTGTGTGGTGAACCAACTTCCGTTGGGAATGTCTCATTTAAAAATACAATTCACAGCTAATGATCTTCCCAGGTTATCTTCAGCACCTCAAGTCCTCAGACGGGATCATAGGATTGGCTGGGCCAGGGCTCGGAGCCCTTCCGGGCCAGCATGGGACGCCACAGGCTCCAGGGGTTATAGGTCGGGCTCAGCTCCCCAGGAGAGGGCGGAGTCTCGGGGCTGGTGGGCGAGGCATTGGAAGGCGTGGTGAAACAGTGGTGCAGTGTGGGGTCTTGGCTGGTGGACCAGATGGGGCTGCTGAACGGGCCGGTGGTGGACCAGGGACTCCCCGAGGTGGTGAAGATGGACTATAGGAGGAAAGAACAAGATCTTAATATTTCAAGGGTGCAACCAGAGGTCACAATTTGAAGCCAACTGGGCCTGTCGCTGGGTCTGGGTATTTGACACACTGTAATTTATAAACAATGGCCTAACTGTGTGGGGACCTAACTGTATGTACCTAACTGTGTGGGGACCTAACTGTATGTACCTAACTGTGTGGGGACCTAACTGTATGTACCTAACTGTGTGGGGACCTAACTGTATGTACCTAACTGTGTGGGGACCTAACTGTATGTACCTAACTGTGTGGGGACCTAACTGTATGTACCTAACTGTGTGAGGACCTAACTGTATGTACCTAACTGTGTGGGGACCTAACTGTATGTACCTAACTGTGTGGGGACCTAACTGTATGTACCTAACTGTGTGGGGACCTAAGCATGCGGGGACCTAACCCTGCGAGGACCTAACTGTGTGGGGACCGAACTATGGACCTAAGCATGAGAGGACCTAAGCATGAGAGGACCTAACCCTGCAAGGACCTAAGTGTGTGAGGACCTAACCCTGTGAGGACCTAACTCTGTGAGGACCTAACTGTAGGAACCTAACTGAGTGAACCTAAGCGTATGAGGAGATAACCCTGCGAGGATCTAAGCGTGTGGGGACCTAACTGTGTGTGTGGGAACCCAACGTTGTGGGGACCCTACCGTGGTGGGGATGGTGGGCGAGCCGCAGCTGCTGGCCCAGGAGGTGAGAGGGTCCACGGGGGGAGCATCCCAGATGGACGACGGTGACTGCCCCTCCGTCGGCTCAGACCAGCTTTGCTGCGGCTCTGGTTTCTTGGCCTCGTTTATTCCTCTGAAAACTGTTCGACAAACAAAGACCTCCTTATTGAAGCAGGTCAGGACCATTGCCAAAATATCTACCTATTTTATACGTTGATGTATCATGATGTATCATGATTGTTTAAACATGCCCCACAGTGGTATTGTCAGACCGATATTTTGCTTTTGAATGTTTCACAGCTTATGAAGAGAAGGGAGTACCTCTGGTCAAGTTGAAGGAGTTGCTGGGTCCGAACGCTGAGAAGGAGTGGTCAGCGCTAACGGGAGGAGGGGACCGTGTGACCAGAGGAGTCCACAACCCAGAACTGTGAGGAGAGAAGTGTTCACCAACAATGTTACCCATATGCACATCTTATTTAGATTTCCATATGCACATTCTATCTATTCACATTTATTTATTTACCTAGGTTTTCATCATCATTGTATACAACAACACAGTCACCTTAATCTGCCATTGTGGTACCTTTCAGAGCTGTAACTATCCACGGACGTGGTGTGTGTCAGGGAGAGAGCTGGATTCTCCGGTCTCCACATCCCAGGAGCACCTGAGGAGACGGTAAGATGTGGGGTACCCCACCAAGAGGAAGTCTTTAAAGAGTTTCAGGGTCATTTCTGTAATTAGTTTGGCATCATTCTGAAACGTTGTGTAACTGAACAGGTGTGGACCACAACAGGTGAGTGTGTTAACGAGCAGCGAGGAATCCTCATCTCACCTGGACTCCTGTCATAGCCTGCAGAGCTGGGGTCCCGGTCCTGGAGGGGGTCTGGGATCCGCCCAGCTGCAGACCTGGTGCCTGGAGCCCTCCTGGTTTCATCACTGGAATACAACGCAAGGTCTCAGCTGCTCTGCTGTTACACACATGTTGGGTTGGCGGGCCCAAGCCCACCCCCAACCCAGGACCCCCAATCCCAGACCAATGACATCAGTCCAATGTTGTGGTTTTTGTCACGACACACGCCTGAATCAGTTCCCTTATTATTTGAAAATAGCCGAGTGTAGCGATTCCTCCGTGAACAGAAAGGCCGACGTTGTTCACTGATCATCGAGATGTCTCCAAATGATCAGACGCAGAGCAACAATCATTTGCTCTGAGAAAAGAGAAAAACTTTATCCGTCAAGCAAACAGACAAAAGGTTGAATTATACTCTCCTGCAGCAGCTGTTCGACCCAGAGGTATGAGTCAACCTTAAGCATAGCCTCTGGCGCGGTAGACTCTGCTGTCAAAAGCAGATTACAACAATTGATCTCAGCCACGGGACCATCTTGCCCACCGACCTTGTAGTGTCCAGAGTCACGCGGTAGCCGTCCACGGGCAGAGGGGCAGGAAGTCCCGGCGGGGGCGAGCAGAGCCCAACCATAGCCCGCTTGAGGAAGAGGTCTGTGTTCCTGGTCTGCATGGAGATCTGCTGAAGAGTGGCTACCTCTACTGCGGTGCGGAGGGAAGGAAGACAGAGGGAGGCACCGATGAATCCCGTCTCTTCAACGATGTTTCATGACAGATGTTGACCATTGTAAGTAATGAACAATGATTGTTCCTCTGTGGTCATACATAGACCGGAGTGGGTCTATGTATGCCCACAAAGGGTGCATATGACATGGAGGTGATGACAAGGTAGGGACGACAGGGTGCTGAATTACACTTCTGCACTGAATGACTGCATTCCACCAGCAGCTACTCAATGTCATGGCGACACGGTGGCAACAACATCATTCATGGTGGTGACATGATGATAACGCCGGGGTGAGCTTTGAGGCAAGAGGTTTGAGGCAGGGCCAGACTCACGGCTGCTGATAGTGGACAGGGGAAGATCCCATTCAGGAGGGTCCAACTCCTTCTCCTCCTCTGAGACAATGCAGGACTCTGGGAGAAGGTTGCTGCAGTAGTCCAGGTCTGGAACAGGGCTGCTTCGCTGCCGTGAGACACGAGGGGGTTGGCGGTCTTGCTGTTCCTCAGAGACTGCTGCAAAAGTAGAATTAGAGTAGACATTAAAGTGTGTGCTACATACATAAAGCTGCTCAGCTATGGTTCAAACAAGACTTAAGAAGGCATACATCGCTTTTTGGGTGACGTTTTGGTCTTCGGGACACTGGAGAGAGGCTGTGAAGATCTGGGTGGTAAGGTCTGGTCATCGTTCCCCCCATAGGGCAGCTCTAGAGGACTAGAACAGAATAGACATTTCATATTAGATACAACATCAGTTAGATTACAGAGAAAAAGCAATGATATTGACATCCTTGTCTTGAAATGACATGAAGACACCTAGCTGTGGTCGGCTGGCTGTGTCTTCTCAGGGATCCTGTATCTGATTGGCTGCCTCTCCTGGTAGTTCCTGTATCTGATTGGCTGCCTCTCCTGGTAGTTCCTGTATCTGATTGGCTGCCTCTCCTGGTAGTTCCTGTATCTGATTGGCTGCATCTCCTGGTAGTTCCTGTATCTGATTGGCTGCATCTCCTGGTGGTTCCAATTCCTGACTTGCTGCTTCTTGTGTTGGCTCCAGTTCCTGATTGGCTGTTTCTCCTGTTGGTTCCTGTTCCTGATTGGCTGTCTGATTGGCGACTTCCTGGTTTCTGGCTTTTGTGTGTGTTTGAAAGATCTGATGTTTCTTCTTCTCTATTTTCAAAGCTCACAGTCCTTCCTTTCTTTGTCACTAGTTGCTGTAAGAAAGCAAACATAAAAATAAAAAAATATCAAACAAGTACATCAAACAAGTAAGCGCATTAGTCAGTCCAGTCATGAGTTTGCAAAATGTGACCGGATGTTGATACCAGAGTTGGCCACTAGGAAAGATATAAGATATTTTCTGTCTCACTATAATATTTAAGGTTTATTCCACCCAATTTTTTTATTCCCACCCACTGAGCTACTGCTGCCCACATTTGGGCAGCAGTAGCTCAGTGGGTAGAGCGGGTGTACAGAGCGGGTCATCCACTAACCGTAGGGTCGGCGGTTCGATCCCCTTGACCCCCCTCTTCCTTCAACTGTCCACATGCTGAACCCCACAAATGTACTGATTCTAAGTCGCTTTGGACAAAAGCATCTGCTAAATGCCCCTTTACCCTTTAAATGCCAAAACAATTGTGATTCATGATATTACTACAGTTCAATAGAGGTGTTGTATCACTGTCTAGAACAAATACATAACTGGATGAACCAAAAATTTCTTCAATTAAACCATAACAAAACTGGCGTTATTGTTTTTGGCAGTAAAGAAACAAGGATTACCTGGAGTCACTGTCTTTAAAGACCAAAGACCAAGTCCGAAACCTTGGTGTGCTGATAGACTCTGACTTTCAGCAGTCATATCAAATCAATCACCAAAACAGCCTTCTACCAGCTGAAGAACACATCCAGAGTGAGAGGTCTCATGTCCCAAACAGATCAGGAGAAGCTGATCCATGCTTTTATCTCCAGTAGACTTGACTATTGTAATAGTCTTCTGACAGGTCTGCCCCAAAAGAACATTAAACATCTGCAGCTCATTCAGAATGCTGCAGCTCTGGTTCTTACTGACAAAGAGATCAGAGCATATTACTCCAGTTCAGAAGACTTTACACTGGCTCCCTGTCAGCTATAGAATATACTTTAAAGTTCTGCTACTGGTCTATAAATCACTGCATGGAACATGCAATTATTCTATAAGCACTCCTTTACTGATTTTATGCTGTTGCATTATACTGCACTATATGTTTTAAATTAACCTCTACTTAACTTATGCATGTTCATTTTTTAAATGCTCTTATGTTTAGTTTGAATGCTCTTTATTCTTTGTTTTTAAATGCTTTTAAATGTTAAACTTTTAATCATGTAAAGCACATTGAGTTAGTTGCCTTGTGTATGAAATGCACTATATAAATAAATAAAGCTTAAATAAATAAAAAGCTTAAAAATAAAGCTTAAGCCTAAAACATACCAGAAACATTTCACCTTACATTTTGTTCAGAAACATAGAACACGCCTTTTTTTTTTGTTTTTTTTGGCAGCACTGCCGCACGAACACGAGGGTCCTAGAATTGGGGTCCCAGAACTGCGGTCCTAGAACTGCGGTCCCAGAACTGCGGTCCCAGAACTGCGGTCCCAGAACTGCGGTCCCAGAACTGCGGGCTTGAATCTGCAGCCTCCATGTCTGCAGACACCCCCTCCTCGAGCCAGGGAGAAACAAATGAACTATGAGACCACACTAATGGTATCATCTCACCTCTCTGTTTGAGGTGTCGAGGTCCATGGTGGAGGTGTCGGTGGTGGAGGTGTCGGTGGTGGTGGAGGAGGCATCGTCATCCTGCAGATCCTTCAGCTCGTCTCCATGAGTCCCGACCTTCTTTCCCTCCTCCATCTCTTCCTCCTCCTCCTCCTCCTCCTCTTCCTCCTGCTCATCCTCCTCCTCTGGCTCCTTCCTCTCCTCTTTCCTCTTCCTCTTCTTTTTCTTCTTCTTCTTCTTCTGTTCTTTGCTCTTAGCTCCCACTTTCAACGAGAGCTCTGCAGGAAAAGCACAAACCCTTTAGAAACCGGCAGCGTATGACAACAGATTAGAAAACACAAAGCCTCCCCAACCTGATGGTATTATTCCAGGTCATAGTGCACAGTCTGGCCA
Source organism: Urophycis tenuis (assembly GCA_036785325.1). Lineage (NCBI taxonomy): Eukaryota > Metazoa > Chordata > Actinopteri > Gadiformes > Phycidae > Urophycis > Urophycis tenuis. The sequence continues at coordinate 81,571 of JAXIVH010000314.1, forward strand.
CAACACAACACCAGGTAGGAGTAGCAACAAACCTTGAATTTCAACTTTCAAGTTTATTTGTCATAGGTGCCTTGCACATAAAAAAGAGAAAAAGATAATAGATGGACTAATAGAATAGATCTATAAGATATCTATGTAAGAGAGGTATCTGGTGGTCTGACCCGCTTGGTGTAGGTAGTAGACCCAGGTACCTGACTGTTGTTCTGGGAGGGAGCTGGGCTGGTCTGAAGCATGGCCACTGGTGGCTCCAGAGAGCTCCTGGTCCTCCAGCAGACCAGCGTCCTCCTCCTCCTCCTCCTCCTCCTCCTCCTCCTCCCCAGCACACAGGTCCCTTCTCTGGGGAAGCCCTGTTCCAGGCTGCCCCTCATCCTCACCGAGGCCCACTATTGGCTGCTGCCTGCCGCCCTGAGCCTTCCTATTGGCCAGCTGAGCTGAGCCTGAGGCGCTCCCATTTGCCGACGGGGAGGCACTTGTCCAATGTGCGACCGTACTTTGGCCCACCCTGGACTTCCTGTCCAGCCCGCCCGCTTCGGCGCCATGGCGACCGCCGACCCGAGAGGCCCCGCCCCCAGAGCCATAGAACCCCCTAGAGTTCAGCGGGGGGTCACAGGGGTCATCGGAGCTGGAGGGAGGAGGAGGTGGAGGTGGAGGGAGGGGGAGGTGTGGTTATGAACACGTGTCATTTATTTATTATTACTTATGTATTACCTATTAATCAATTAAAAGGTGAAAACAGAGGCCACCAGCTCGTAGTTTGCATAAAGTACAACTTATTATTTAATCAGTTGTTTAGTTTGGTAAAGCAAAGATAAACTAAATCTAGACGTGAGACTGATAGTATTTTGGACAAAATAAGTGAATCTTTCTGAAGTTCACGTTCTCTACGCCGCGAGTGCAAGGTACGGTGTTGGGTTCTGGTTCCCTCCTGCGTTATCCCGGGCCACTCCTGACCCACTAAACTAGTCTGGCCCCGCCCTGGGTCAGGACTCACTGTGTCAGGCTGTTGGTTTCTCTGAGGTCAAACAGGCCATTCTCCAGGGTGAGATGCGTCCTGAACATCTCCCACCGGCTGTGGGCCTCCAGGTAGGCCATGACTCCCACCAGCAGCAACATGCAACTGGAGGACAAAGGTCAGATAAAGTCACCACTAGAAGGCTGGAGGAGGACTTACCTCACTAGCTACCTAAATTCACCTTTTCACCCAATTCACCCACTCACCTCTATCCATATTCAATCATTAAACCACCCATTCACATAAACATGAACCCACTCATACCCACGTTAAGTCACATTATGTTCACGCATTCATTCACTGAGTGATTTATGCAAAGGCAAATAAGCTGGTTTTGTGTCTTAGTCAAGGAGACTAAGGTAGTGATGACGACAAGATGATACCCACCTCATGACCAGGGACACCAGGAGGCAGAAGTTCCACTCCCAGGCCGGTCGGGGTAAGGTTTCGGCACAGGGCCCCAGCATGTGGTGGGGCACTGAGGCGTTCAAGACAAACACGAACTCTGAGCCTCCACGAGTCACCAGCCTCAGCTCTCTGATCACCCGAGACGCGGAGAAATCTGGAGTGAACCTGGAGAAGACATCCAACGATGAACTGGCCGAAAACCAAACCAAAGCTAACCAAACCAAACCAAACCACCACCAGGGCTATAAAACAGACGTGCACTCACAGTATGACGAGCTCCCTGGAGGAGTTTGGTTGTATAATGAACTCCTGACAGTCCAGAATGGTGAAGCCGTGTCCTCCACACACGTGTCTGTTGATTTGGGCAGACGTGACGTGAACTGGCAGCACACCAGCGTTCTCCACCTTGAAGGTTCTCCGCAGAGAGTGGGTGGGCTCCTTCATGCTGGTGTCTGGGAAGGAACACGGCCAACGCCTTAGTCCTGCTGGCTGACTAACTGACGATTTAGGATCGATGGTGATGAACAAGAATTGATTTTGTGAAACCATTTATTTCAATTCAGAGTAAAAATTGTATGTAGGCCTAATGATAAAATAGGATTCAGCATTTAGGATTTTATCCAAGATTCAAAAACTGAGACACCCACATCAACTCATGTATGTATGTGAACATATTTGTATGATTTATCATATAGCATTAGAGTCATTATAAAGGTTTGCTTGCTTGTGTTTAATTTCCCACGCGTATTCCTAGGGGTGAATGGTTGAGTGCAGCACACGTGAACTCGCGGTCTGGACATGCAAACTAGTGAACTCACAATTGGTGCATTGTCTGAGCAGGGCCTCTGTCATCTTGAACCTCAGGTAACCTTCTTGTCCTTGGGTCTTCCCACCCACCTTCAGGTGTTCCAGAACTCCCCGTCCCTCTAGAAGTACCACGTCCATCACGGTCAGGTTGTTCCTGAACAGAACCACAACATGAACGCTCCGCTGCCACTTTGTCAGGTACACCCAACTCATGCCAGGTGGAACACCATTTTGTCAGAATCACTAAAAGCTTCATTGTCAGGCAAATTTGCACACACAAGGAAGTTGTTCTGATATGTCGGTGCAGTGAATCAAGTTTACAGATGCCCTTCCGTATGCACACTGTTTGGTTTTAGCACACACCCGTTTAACAGGAACGTGGCATACAAGGTATCCCATTACCGATTGAGTCATTGAGTCACTTCACACACAGGTCATAAGCCGGGAACAGCTTACACAGGGATATCGGGGGATCGAACCCAGCACCTTTGGTCTGGGTGGGGTCTCCTGGCTTGTGGCGTACCTGACTATCAGCAGGGATGAGACGCTGTGGTTGCTGCTGGGCGTGAAGGTCACGTTGAAGGACTTGGTTTCTCCTGGCTGGAGGAGCAGGTTGTATGCCAAGGACTTGGAGGGTCCCTGGAGGAACCCGGGACCACTGCTCACCGGAGCAGACTTTACCACGCACACACACACACACAGACACACGCACGCACGCACGCACGCACGCACACGCACACGCACACGCACACAGACACGCACGCACACACACACACACACACACACACACACACACACACACACACACACACACAGACGCACGCACGCACGCACACACACGCACACGCACACACACACACACAGACACACAAACACACGCACACACAGACACACGCACGCACGCACACACACACACACACACACACACACACACACACACACACAGACACAGACACACACGCGCATGCACGCACGCACGCACGCACGCACACACGCACACACGCACACAGACACACAAACACACGCACACACAGACACACGCACGCACGCACACACAGACACACGCACGCACGCACACACACACACACACACACACACACACAGACACAGACACACGCGCACGCACGCACGCACGCACGCACACACACACACACACACACACACACAGGACCAGGTTAACGTAAAACTGCTTCTTCACTTCAGATCCCCTTCAAATAAATGGCAATATTTGAGCGTTATTGATCTATTGATCTATCAGTTCTATCGAGACTCACTGAATGTTGGTGCACGCGGAATTCAAGAGTTTTAGTGTCAATGTTGATGTTGGATAAATTTGCCCACGGCAACCTGTAAAATAGGACACAGTTGGTTGAATAATGATTCAATAAAACTAAGCTAAACTAAACAAGATGTTTTGGGTTGAGTTCAGACCTGTCGGCTAGTTTTCCAGAGAACACTGACGGACTGGGGAACAGGGCCAGGGGGAGAAGCTGAACGAAGACTGGAACATCAGCAGGGTTCTCCAGAACCACCTCTTCATCCTGGACAGAACCATATTTATACAGGAGAACCCAGCTCACAGAACTTTAGTTATATAGGAGAACCCAGCTCACAGACCTAAAGTTACACAGGAGAACCCAGCTCACAGAACTATAGTTATACAGGAGAACCCAGCTCACATAACTAAAGTTACACAGGAGAACCCAGCTCACAGAACCATATTTATACAGGAGAACCCAGCTCACAGAACCATAGTTGTACATGAGAACCCAGCTCACAGAACTATAGTTATACAGGAGAACCCAGCTCTCAGAACTATAGTTATATAGGAGAACCCAGCTCACAGAACTAAAGTTACACAGGAGAACCCAGCTCACAGAACTATAGTTATACAGGAGAACCCAGCTCACAGAACTATAGTTATACAGGAGAACCCAGCTCACAGCACCATCGCAATCAGAATCTTTTCTGCAGGACATGCGTGTGGTTGGAAGAGCCAACTGCCACTGAGCTACGATTATGACCAACTTCTACCCCTTCCTGTTGACAACAGCCGGTGGAGCCACATGACCCCCCTCTTCCAAGACCTCCACTGGCTCCCTGTAGTGGCTCGCATCAATTTCAAGACTGGCCTCAATGCTATCAATGGAACTGCCCCTACCTACCTCCAAACATTAGTGAAACCCCACGCCCCTGCTTGAGCACTCCGTTCAACTACCTCAGCCGGTTGACTGGTACCTCCATCACTAAAAGGAGGAAAAGGTCGGATGGCGAAATCCCAACTCTTCTCCGTTTTGGCACCGCAGTGGTGGAACGAGCTCCCTGCCAGTGTCAGGACTGCAGAGTCACTCCCCATCTTCCCGGAAGAGACTCAAGACCCACTTGTTCAGAACTCATCTGAACCCTGCATAACCCTACCCCCATGCTCTTATTTGTTGTACGTCTTGGCACTTTGTAATTTGGCACTTTGATCGCTCTTTGTAACTTGGCACTTAGTCAGAGATGTTGTATACTAGCAATGGTTAATCTAGCAACTGAAATGCTCGAAACTTGTTCTGGTGACTTTCTTACTGTATTAGCAGCAATGAAATGTTTCACCTTCTTATGACAAATGCACTCTTTGTAAGTCGCTTTGGATAAAAGCCTCTGCTGAATGCCCTCAATGTAAATGTAAATGAAGCCCCTGCGAAGATCAGCGTGCGTCTGTGTGACACGTTCCAGACCAAAGGGTCACACGACACCACGTCGTTAGACCTGGGCATTCCAGGCTATAGCCCGAATCCCCCCGCTGTGGCTTCCTATAGGCCGAGCGCCCCCTACAGTCAGAACCTAGAAACGGCCCTGAACCCTGAACCCTGAACCCTGAACCCTGAACCTTGAACCCTGAACCCACCGAGGAGCTGTTGGCGTTGGTTACGGGGAACACCACATGGCGAGAGGAGTTGAGCAGCGACGGCCAGGTCAGCCTGGCCGTGACCTCTGACCTCACGTTCTGCTGCAGCTCCGAGTTCACCTCAAACACCGCCTTGATCCTGCAACACAAGAAGAAGGCTTTGGATGTGGAATCTGAATGTTTGCAAATTATCCAACGGCCTCAAAACACACAAACGCACGTGATTCTCCCTCTCTCTCTCTCTCTCTCTCTGTCTCTCTCTCTCTCTCTCTGTCTCTCTCTCTCTCTCTCTCTCTCTCTCTCTCTCTCTCTCTCTCTCTCTGTAGTTATACAGGAGAATCTAATCAGATCACAATCAGAATCTGAATTGACTTCTTTTTTTTGGTATTTTATTTCATTTTATTTATATTTTTTGTATTGTATTTATATTTATTTGTTCCCGGGCTGCTATGGTGACCCAATTTCCCATAGGGGATTAATAAAGTTTTATCTTATCTTATCTTATCTCATCTTATCATCTCATTTCCAAGGAGACTTTTCACGTAAGAGTAACTTGTGTTTGGTGCGTATCAATAACAACTAGACGTGCCACCGTGGGCCTTTTCTGCAGGACAAGCGTGTGGCTGCAAGAGCTGCCACTGACTGAGCTACGATCATGACTATTGCAACATCGGAGTGGTGTTCTTTCCCTTCCTGTTGACGTCAGCTGGTGAAGCCGCTGCAAAGATCAGCGTGTCTGTGTGACACGTTCCACACCACAGGATTATACGATTGACACGGTGTGATTAATGGCCAAATGTCCTGTGATTAATCACGATTAGTTTTTAGTTTAGTTTAGTTTTAGTTTAGTTTATTCACAACATCCAGGGCATACAACACGATACATGATGCATTATAACAATTATTACACAATCGGACGTGTGAAAGGGGTTGCCCCAAGCAAGCTATTTAAAGCTTTTAATAGGGGGCCCGGTTTTCCATAAATATCAGATATTGGCCAGATATCCTCATAATATGGATAACATACAAATATATAATAGACAATAAGCAATAGACACACAATAAACACAGATTTATCACAGAACTCATGCGATTAAGGGCTGGAATAGAGTTGCTGTTAGACCAGGCGTATGCGACCTGCTGTGTGCAGTCCTGTGTGCAGACCATAGACTGTATATAAATATGGACAAACCCTCCGTGACGTCACCCATAGACTTCTTAACAGCGGAGATGAAGCCTAAAATTGAGCTTCAGGGCGCCGCCATCTTGGACATTTCAGTCTGTGTTCTAAGCCCGCCTACCTCCGGCCAGACCAATCAAAGCCTCGAATCCGTGAAGGTCATGCCGTGATGACATATGACAGCTGCCAATCAAGTTGACCACGCCCTTAATTATTCATAAAATAAATCCTTCTCTGTGCATTAAAATAATGGATTCTAAAAAAATTCACCCCCCTCACAGTTGTCATGGACTCGAACACTACTGAAAGACACCAAAACCGTTTTTTGAACCAGGCTGGAAACATGTTTATTTTGGCTGTAAAGTTGGACATTTTAACATGGGTGTCTATGGGAGTTGACTCCTTTCTGCAGCCAGCCTCAAGCGGCCAGTCGAGGAACTGCTTACCCTGCAGAGGAACAAGTTTTTGCACTTCCGCATGGGCTTCATTTTTCAGCATGGAATGTTGCCGCTTGGTGCAGACTTGCTACATCGTTATGCGGCCACTAGAACCAGGGATCACCTTAAGTAACCCAACGTTCTTCTTCTAACTTTGCTCGGTGTTTCACTATGGGAGATAATAGACCACTCCCGGAGTCATCGGGCTCCTGACCCAGACTAGGATGACATCAACCAGTTTCTGAAGCACCAGACTCCGGCACTGCGTGAGCCAGGGATGGACCTGGGACATCCAACCTATAGAATCTCACGATAGTGTGCGGTGAAGCCCAACTCGCCGCCGCACAAATGTCCTCCACCCTAATTCTTTTAAACAGAGCCCATGACGTAGCCATGCTCCTGGCGGAGTGTGCTTTCAAACCAGCCCGGGGGCTGCAGGTCCCTGTACCCGTAATGCACTACAGCCTCCACGCTCCAACGGGACAGTCTCTGTCGGGACAGTGGCCTTCCCCTTGTGGGGGCGTGGCCCAAGACACAAACAGCTGGCTGTCCTCTGACACATACACACGTAAAGCACGCACAGGGCACAGAGTGTTCAATCTGCTCTCCTCCGCTGACCCAAATGGCGGAGGATGAAAAGCCGTCAATTCCACTGTGGGGCATCTGTAAGCAGATTCCACCACCTTAGGTATGAACGCCAGGTTTGAGCCGTAAACACACCTTAGACAAGCCTGGTTCAAACTGCAAGCAAGCCGGGCGGGTTGACGGCGCCTGTAAATCACTCACTCGCTTCGCAGTAGTCAAAGCAAGGAGGAGAGCGGTCTTGAGTGACAAAAACTTCAGCCTCACCACCTCCAAAGGTTCAAATGGGTGTGGTGAGAGAGCGTCTAACACAACTGCCATGTCCCATAATGGCACCATAGGCCTGGAAACTGGCAGTTTCCGGCGAACTCCGTTCATAAAGCGGCATACCAACGGATGCTGGCCCACCAGCTTATCCCCCAAGCCGATGTGGCTGAAAAAGCGGCCAGATACACCTTGATTGTGGAAAAGGCTTTACCCTTTTCCAGCAGATCTTGGAGAAAACAGAGAACGTCTCTCAGTGAGCACTGAAATGAAACAATACGTCTGGCCTCACACCACTCCTCAAACACTCGCCACTCACAACTGTATGATGAGCGAGTGGATGAAGCCCTCGCACACTGAAGAGTGTCGATCACATTCTGAGGCAGTCCAACAGCGCCCACATGTAACCTCTCACGGGCCCACAGAGCCACCTGCCCTGGATGGGGGTGGTAAATCTCCCCCCTGGCCTGAGACGAGAGGTCCCTGCGCAGCGGCAGGGGCCAAGTTTGGCCTGACAGTAAGTGATCTCCGTTATCCAGTGTTTGGACGGCCACCCTGGGGCTATCAAAATCAGCGACAGGCCCTGATCCCTCACTCTGGTCAGTGTGGGGGAGATCAGACTGAGAGGAGGAAATGCGTACAGCAGGACGTTTGGCCATGGGTGCACCAGCGCATCCACACCTAAAGGCTGGGTTATGCTTCGTTTATGCTCCCGCGTCGACGCAACGCTGGGAGGTTGCAGACCCTTTACGGACCCTTTACGGACCCTTTACGGACCATTTACGGACCCTTTACGGACCCTTTACGTCCTTGACGCACGTCGAGGCGACGCAACACCAACACAGCGGCTTTGGCTGTGTTGGTCCGCGAACTACATTCACTGGAGATCGCTTTTCCGGTTTGCACTCGTAAACACCGCTATGGTGTGATAAATGCTTCGACATATATAAATATAACTTTTGCCTTCATGTCTGTAAACTTTTTTTTTACTCGCTAGTAATCCGTATGTAATGACCAGAATGGCCATTCTGGTCCCTCTACCGGTGTGGCAATGAATTGCATTTCGACACGTAAACCCCACGCAGAACCATCACGGGCTTGCAACTGCATGGCCATTGCGTGATCAATACGTAATCCCTACGCAGAAGCATCTTTCTCTCTCTCTCTCTCTCTCTCTCTCTCTCTCTCTCTCTCTCTCTCTCTCTCTCACTCTGAGTGAGAGAGAGAGAGAGAGACAGAAGCGAGTGTCGGGACGCGAGTGTCTGGTCGTTGCTGGAGTTCAATGTATATTGCAACATAACTAATATCAATAATTAGTCCAACTGCATGGCCATTGCGTGATCACTACGTAATCCCTACGCAGAAGCATAACCCAGCCTTAACGGCGCATCCTCCTCCGTTGATGAGAAGTACAGCTGACAATCTGCGTCCGCGAGGCGAAAGGATCTAGGACAGCCCGGCCGTATCGCTGCCACAGCTGGCTCACCACCTGGGGATGGAGTTTCCATTCCCTGAACAAAGGGTTTCCTCTTGACATGAGATCTGCACCCCTGCTCAGCACTCCCGCTACGTGCGCCGCCCGCAGCCACCCGAGCCGAGAGACGCTCCACAGAACTATTTTCCGTGCCAGCTTGTGGAGCCGCGGAGAGCGCGTGCCTCCCTGACGGTTCACGTATGCCACCAGACAGACAGACAGACAGACAGACAGACAGACAGACAGACAGACAGACAGACAGACAGACAGACAGACAGACAGACAGACAGACAGACAGACATACTTTAATACTCACCACTGTGGTGATTTCACCATCAATGTTTTGAAAATGTTTTAAGGCCAGAAACACTGCCATCAACTCGAGATATATATATATCCATGTTTTACTTTTTATTTTATTTATTTTTTATCACTTTGAACGCTACTGCTCTTTATGGATCATTCACTTGTTATCTCTTGTTATTGCCTCCTTCATGTGTATGCAGACATACACTGTCCTGTATGTTATGCAGTGACCCCCCAACGACCCATCTGGGATGAAAAAAGCACTATCATGGGTTGGTTGTTGGTTGGGTTGTTGGTTGAAAACCCCAGGACATGGGGGGTCAGCTCCTCCAGAGAGGAGGTGCCGGTCTCAGCGTGTCTTACTCGTGTCCTGAACGCTCCACAAGGTCGTTCCATCGTCCCAGGAGCTTCTGGAGGAGGTCCACGTCCTCATCCCAGATGTCCTCCTGCAACACCAGACCACCGGGCCGGGATTCCCCTGTAGGACACGGGGGAGGAGAGAGGAGAGAGGAGAGAGGAGAGAGAGAGAGAGAGAGAGAGAGAGAGAGAGAGAGAGAGAGAGAGAGAGAGAGAGAGAGAGAGAGAGAGAGAGAGAGAGAGAGTGAGGAGCCAGGGGACGAGAGAGAGGAGGCAGAGTGAGGAGAGAAAGAGTGGAGGGACAAGGAGAGGAGGGAGTAGAGAGGTCAAGAAGGGAGGTGAGGAGAGTAGGAGAGAGAGGAGAGGGGAGGGAGGTAGGGGGAACAGAGGAGACAGGGGCAGGGTATATATACTGTAGCTTGGCATGAAACAGATGAACTGCAGGGATAGACTCTGAAGGCTATAAGCCACTATCGGACACCTCTGTGACTTTTTTTTTAAATCTCAATGTGTTTCTGGATCCTACAGGAAGTCCACACCACCAAAGGTATAATCTTCCAGATCTTAATTGGATCATTGGAGAAAATTGAGGGAGAATTTGCCTTAAAGAGGCTGTAATGTTTTATGAGGTGAACCACCTGACCTCACAAACTCACCTTGAAGAACGAAGGGCAGGCCCACGTAGCAGGCATCCCCACAATGCAGCCCGGCATCAAAGTATATGTTGGCCACCTGTCAGAGACAGGTGAGAGGTACGTGAGGTACGTTTATACACCAGGTAACCCTGTTGTAACCCCCCCCCACACACACACACACACACACACACTTACACTCACACACACACACACACACACACACACACCTACACTCACACACACACATGCACACACACGCACACACGCACGCACACACACACAAACTTTAACAAACCAATTCTAACCTCATCAATCTGTGTTTTATGACTCAACCGAGAGAACAAGCGCATGCCTGACATGCTCTTGATTGCTGAGCGGCTCAATGCACCGGGACCCTCTGAGCTCTCTGTGTTCTCGGGGGGGCGGGGGGGGCGGGGCCTCACCTTGGTGCGGCGCCGCGGCTCCAGGGAGCGCGTGTTGCGGAGCCTCCGGTGGCTGAAGCGGCGGTCTGGGGTCAGAGACACCACCTGCTGCAGCTCAGACGAACGTCTGAAGGAGCTCTGGATGACCAGGCC
>JAXIVH010000314.1:95000-155516 GCA_036785325.1 Urophycis tenuis
TTGATGACGACCAGAGTGAGGCTGCTGGATTCCAATGAACTCTGAGCCCCGAAGTCCAGGAAGCTGTCGTGAAGACTGGGAGGAAGGGCCATAGGCTGAACACACACACACACACATGCACACACACGCACGCACGCACGCACACACACACACACACACACACACACACACACACACACACACACACACACACAGAATAAGAATCACAAAGTAAAAGGAAAACAGAGAAACCGTGCGTACAAACACAGGAGGAGCGGTAGAACCGCGGACGCCGTCGCCCTACCTCCAGCAGGCCGGTGTAGGCCAGGACGGGGAGCTGGAAAGCGGACAGGTTGGTGAGGAGGACGACGTGGCTGTTGATGAGGACAGACGGACGCACGGGCTGGAAGACCAGCGAGAAGACGTACTGGGACCCCCAGGGGGGGAGGACCACCGAACTCACGTTCTGAACCTGCAGAGAGACCGGGTTAGACAGTGAATACAGAGACAGGTCATTAAGGAACAGGCAGGGGTTAGACAGTGAATACAGAGACAGGTCATTAAGGAACAGGTAGGGGTTAGACAGTGAATACAGAGACAGGTCATTAAGGAACAGGCAGGGGTTAGACAGTGAATACAGAGACAGGTCATTAAGGAACAGGTAGGGGTTAGACAGTGAATACAGAGACAGGTCATTAAGGAACAGGTAGGGGTTAGACAGTGAATACAGAGACAGGTCATTAAGGAACAGGTAGGGGTTAGACAGTGAATACAGAGACAGGTCATTAAGGAACAGGCAGGGGTTAGACAGTGAATACAGAGACAGGTAATTGAGGAACAGGTAGGGGTTAGACAGGTGGTTAAGGAGTAGATAGGGGTTAGACACGTGGTTAAGGAGAGGGTAGGGCTTAGACAGGTGGTAAGGCAGCAGGTAGGGGTTAGACAGGTGGTAAGGCAGCAGGTAGGGGTTAGACAGGTGGTTAGGCAGCAGGTGGGGGTTAGACAGGTGGTTAGGCAGCAGGTGGGGGTTAGACAGGTGGTTAGGCAGCAGGTGGGGGTTAGACAGGTGGTTAGGCAGCAGGTGGGGGTTAGACAGGTGGTTAGGCAGCAGGTGGGGGTTAGACAGGTGGTTAGGCAGCAGGTGGGGGTTAGACAGGTGGTTAGGCATCAGGTGGGGGTTAGACAGGTGGTTAGGCAGCAGGTGGGGGTTAGACAGGTGGTTAGGCAGCAGGTGGGGGTTAGACAGGTGGTTAAGCAGCAGGTGGGGGTTAGACAGGTGGTTAGGCAGCAGGTGGGGGTTAGACAGGTGGTTAGGCAGCAGGTGGGGGTTAGACAGGTGGTTAGGCAGCAGGTGGGGGTTAGACAGGTGGTTAGGCAGCAGGTGGGGGTTAGACAGGTGGTTAGGCAGCAGGTGGGGGTTAGACAGGTGGTTAGGCAGCAGGTGGGGGTTAGACAGGTGGTTAGGCAGCAGGTGGGGGTTAGACAGGTGGTTAGGCAGCAGGTGGGGGTTAGACAGGTGGTTAGGCAGCAGGTGGGGGTTAGACAGGTGGTTAGGCAGCAGGTGGGGGTTAGACAGGTGGTTAGGCAGCAGGTGGGGGTTAGACAGGTGGTTAGGCAGCAGGTGGGGGTTAGACAGGTGGTTAGGCAGCAGGTGGGGGTTAGACAGGTGGTTAGGCAGCAGGTGGGGGTTAGACAGGTGGTTAGGCAGCAGGTGGGGGTTAGACAGGTGGTTAGTCAGTAGGTGGGGGTTAGACAGGTGGTTAGGCAGCAGGTGGGGGTTAGACAGGTGGTTAGTCAGTAGGTCAGGGTTAGAGAGAGGTCTGGGCCTCACAGTGAACATGGTTGTGGCGTCCGGCATCAGGGATGCATTGAGGATCTGGACCGGGTGGCTGAAGGTGTTTGTGAGGAAGACAGGTCGGACCACTGGGTCCAGGGGGCTGTTCCTGATGTGGAACAGAGTGGCTCCATCATCGAAACTCAGGTAGCTGCAACAGAAGACAGGCCAACAAAGAAAACTGAGATGCAGACATTTCAGATACCTCCGAAAACTACAATGAATTGAGAATTTGGTTGGGAACAAAGTAAGGTAGATGATGTAGGGTACCCTGTCAGCACGTCGGCTTGGTAAGGGATCTCTAGTGTAGAATTAGTCCTCTCCGCCACCTTCACGGTGATGAGCCCAGACAACTGGTCTGGGCGAGCTGCTTTAGAGGCTGTGGACGAGAGAACATCTTACTGAGGGAGGTAGAGCTATTTTCGCTTATTTTTGGGTTCTTCTTTTGGTGAAAATAAGCAATGGGATAAAATCCCAAGCAGGACACTTTGCAGCTTTAAACAAACAAAGGTTATAGGCTACCAGGTTGCTTGGTTACCGTGAACCTCGTGACATGAATCAAGTATTCAAGTTTTTATTTACCCAAATGAAACAACTTACGATCAAAAGTTACACTCGCCACTTTGGTGTATCCTCGTCCCTGGCCTTTCAGAGTCACTCCCTTGAAATCCACAGAGAGGGCTTGGTTTGGTGGAGATGTTCCTACACTCTGTGTGTTAACAAGAGAACATCAGGGAAATAACCAGAGACATGAGACAGCCCTTCAGAAGAACAGACACAGGTGCAAGAACACCTACCATGATGTGAACATCTTCTGCTCCCGCGTTTAAAAGCAGATTCAATGTTCTAGGGCGATCTGGGATATGAAACAAGCGAGGGTAGAGCGATATATGAGAGAGAGAGAGAGAGAGAGAGAGAGAGAGAGAGAGAGCCAGCCAGAGAGAAAGAGAAGAGAGAGACCAAGAGTGAAAAACAGAGCAAGACAGAGTGAGAGAGAGAGATCGATTAGAGGTCTGGAGAACATCTGAAAGTATTTATTAACCGTCAGCATCATCATCATCATCATCATCATCATCATCATCAGAGAGCTCCATACCTTGTGACCGCAGCCTTCCAAAGTCAAGCACCACCTTGGAGGAGAAGACACCCGGAGCTGAAACCACGAGGAACACAACATTGGTTGGAGTAACCAGCAGACATCCACAAGGTCCATCAAGATTCACCAAAGCGGAGGAGGAGCCCTACCGGTCTCTAGGGACGCATCGATATAGCCACCACCAAGGTACATGGTCTGATATTGTCCAAAATGTGTTGTATCGGTATACATAGAGAAAATGGCGCAGACATTAGGCCATACTAAAGAGCTTTTTGAGCTATGTCGTGTTTGTAAAGGAAAACATCCACCGTTGACATCCAACGTCATGGCAAAGGATTTAAGGAGCATCCCTCCTGACTATCATGCGTGACGCCCATTAAGAGACACATTGGACACCCAAACATTGTGAACGTCCAGAGGTATTGGGGGAGGGGGCGTCTCTACCAGAGGAGGAGGAAGAGGAGGGCTCCACAGGGAAGACGATGGACTGGTCCTGGCTGGGTCTTGTCCAGAGGAAAGACATGTGGATGCCTGCACTGTGAGATACAAAACTGTCTCTCTTCGCAAACGGTGGAATCTCCTGCACAGAAAAGAATTGCGTTTCGATGCTGCTTTTTAGACACACAGGTCGAGTCAGTTATGTTTTTTTGCTGGGATTTTGTTGAAATATGAATCTTTACATCATTGTCAATCAGAATTGAACATGAAGTAATTCAAACTGTTTAATTGTATATTAATAACAATACTAATAATATCAATGCATTTTATCAATAAATCACTTTTGCAGCTACCCAAAGACACGAGCTAGCTTTACAAAGACATCAAATATAAGAGTAAGAAACAAACTATAAAAAACCAATTCCCAACAGAAATGAATGAATAGCGCATACTTACTCTCTATATCATAATTTAGTTACTGACAGGAAAATGCAGAAAAATGACTGAAGGCATACCCATAACTCCTGGGTGTGAGGGTGTTGGCCTGTGGGCAGCTCCAGAGGTAAGTCTCCTCCGTTGGAGTTCATCTCTACCACCTGGTGGAGAGGAACCAGGAACCCACAAGAAGAACGTCATGATGGCCAATCACGATAACGCCAAACTATCACGTTATTCTCATCTTACCTTTACAGTACGTTATCAATTACAATCTAACATTACGTGGTGGTACGTTTTTATTCACAGTAGATCGTGTCATCATTGATGTTAACAGAATTATTTTTATCATTCTCTTTTCTCCATTTTTAAATTAACTCAAAATACCTTCTGCCATGTGATGACACTGTTGTGATATGTTATGATCACTATTCATTCAATGAATCAGTGATGGTAGTATTACAGACAGTACAGTCCAATGCAGTGCATCACATTTCTGAGGTTCACGTCTAGTAAAGCTGCATGCAGGTGTTTGCCTGTAGAGGTCGACTGTGAGCCGGCTGCAGGTTCATCAGGGGAGCCGAGGGGTCGTCTAAGTGCCCCCGGGGCCCGGTGTAGGGCCTCAGTCTGTAGAGGTTTGGAACGCTCACCCCAAACACCTGCAGAGACAGACAGACAGACAGACAGACAGACAGACAGACAGACACACACACACACACACACATACAGTACCAGTCCAAATGAGCCAAAACACAAAGAAAGTGAGTTGAAGTTGAGAAGAGAAGCAAAAATGAGTGTCCCAAACAGAAGGACATATTCTTGGCCCACCTGGAAAGTGAACAGTCCATGGTGTGATGTGTTGATGAACAAAGTGTTCTCTATGTTCCCCACCACGCGTGCCAGGAACACCACATCAAACGAGGTCACTCCACTGGGTGGCAGAACCTGGTGGAAGGAGGGATTAACAAACATAAATATACTCAAGTCCACCTTTGACTGTTCTATGTCGGAGGCTTTTGGAATCTTACTGTTAACCAGTTACTAATAGCAACAATTCAAATTTGCATGTGAAATATTTACTTTCCATCAAACAGACAGAAAAGAAGATTCCAGGAAGATTTGCATCCTTGACAACTTGCTCACATGGAGTCAACATTTCTGAACACCTCATATGCAGTTCATGCGAGAAAGAACAGGAAGAGGTGGCCCGAGAGCATTCTGGGTAGTGTAGTTCTGGACCAGGCTGTGTGACTGGGACTACTTACAGCATGCTTGAAGAAGGATGCGTGGAAGTGTGCCGTAGAGCCTGATATGGACATCAGACTGATCTCCTCTGAGCCAGGGTTGTGGAGGTGCACCTTCTCCATCTTTGGCATCCCCACAGGGCTGCAGAGACAGAGTGGGAGAATGAGATGAAAGGACATCTACACCGTGGCCATTGAATCACAACGCAAGCAACCGACTTCTCATTTCTCACCGTCAAACGAAGAGGAAACGATGGGTTAGGGATAGGGAACAACACGTTTATTTTTAGAAGCGACGTGAAAAAGGGAAGGGGCATGATTGTTGACCAACCCAGATGTGTTGACACAATAAACATGTTTAGTATTCAGCGAGAATCTTTTGTTTTCATGTCCTTTTCCTGCATTCACTTGATTGATTGATACATTCACTGCATCTGCCATTCACCAAAACAATTAAGCATATACTGTACGCTTTGATGTTTCTAAATATTTAAGACTTTAAGATATTTAAGACTTGAATAGACTCAAGTGGAAGTGAGACTGAGTGAGTTGAGTAGCAAAGTAAGTTACAAGCTAACGAGTTAACTCTCAGAGTTGACTGGTTGCTTGAGTTCAGGTAAATCTATTCATTGTTTATTTTTTATACTCAGGTTTTTTTATTGCACTCCTCTATCCCCTTGTACTGCTGGTCAACCTGAATTTCTCCTAAGGGGGATTAATAAAGGAATATCTTACCTCATCTTATCTTTATTTGAAGCCATCTTATTCAAAGGAAACATACTCAGAGACAAATACTTGTCGATTCCCTGAGAGGAGGTGAACTACTGAAAGCAGACTGAGCAAACCAGCATTGCGGGATAGAGGGTGCTCTTTGGAGCGAGCACACGATGACATCATGTGGTGCTGTCGGATGGCCTGGGGGGCGGCGTCAGGTGAAACGCGCGGTGACACAGTATCACCTGAGCCATGGGATCACCTGAGACACATGGGTGTTGGCCCTGGAAGCTCTCCCAGGTAAAAGGACGCCAGCTACAGTATGTCCCACCCTGCATGTATTTATTTGCATTCGGTGTCCTCTCTCAAAGTCTGATGTTATGTTTCTATGTTTCTGACGGTGATGTCATTTCAGCGTAGGCGGTAGGTTCGTTTTGGGGTCCTACGATGTTTGACATATTGTGAATGATTGGGGTAATGCATGCAGAAATATCACGGGGTCTTCGAAGCTCTGCAGCAACAGTCCAGCGTTATAAAACCCTTTCAGAATTAATCATAAAAAAGGCCATACTGTGGTGTATTTGTGTGTATGTGTGTGTGTGTGTGTGTGTGTGTGTGTGTGTGTGTGTGTGTGTGTGTGTGTGTGTGTGTGTGTGTGTGTGTGTGTGTGTGTGTGTGTGTGTGTGTGCGTGCGTGCGTGTGCGTGTCTACGTGTGTGTGCGCTACGCATGTGTTTGTCTCTGCGCATGCCTGGCAAAACAAAAACAAAAAAAACACAGACAGAATTAAAAAATAACATGTTGCTATAGAAGGTCTGATCTAAAAACAAAACCTCAAAACTTCCTCAACTGTCAATCACCGTCTCCGGGCACAATTCCACTTCCCTGCTGAGAGCTTCTCTCTCTCTCTCTCTCTCTCTTTGGTCAACAGCTCTCGCTCTGCAGAGCTCTGGGCTGCGGCCCCCCCACACGGGAGCTACTCACTGTTCGCCGAAGTCCAGCATGGGGGGCTCAAAGCGCAGGGCGCGGCGGCCGGGCAGGCTTGCCACGACGGGGGGCCACACGGACACCAGCAGCAGCAGCAGCAGCAGCAGCAGCAGCCGCGCGTGAACAAACCCTCTCGCCATGCCGCCGCACTTTTCAGGAAGCCCTCTGCGAGGGTTCGACCTCCGGCCGCCGAGGCGAGAGACGCTCCGCGGTGCGCCGGCGTGACCCGTCGGCGTGTCCGACCACGCCGTCTCACTCCTCTGGCGACGCCCGGCCGGGGAGGGGACCCCCGGACATCATGGCAGACCAGCGATGGAGCTCCGTCTCTGGCGGTGGTGATATGCAACCAGACAGTCAGTCTTCTGAGCGCTGGCAGGTCCTCTCAGGTGAACTCCCGGCTGTGAAATAACGTGATCACAATGGATTGCACCGTGATTATGGATGAGGACAGACCAGCGGTTAAGAAACTCGCCAAACTGGCTCGACAGGCGGAGTGGCTGAACAAGAGACGACGCCTCCTCACAGAGATTCATTTCATTTTGGGGCTGAACCACTGACTGGAGCAGCCCTACCGCCACACAGCAGACATGAGCTTTGGTTAAGTCCTGTGCAAACTTTATGGAAATCGGTGTTATGCAAGGAAAAGTGTGTGGCGCTACAATCCGATTTTTCTGTATAAATAACTCAAATGTTTTGTGTTAAACACTGAAATGTGACCCACATCCAATATAAAGGCCTCTCAGGTAACACTGTCTTGACCCCCGCCCCCCAAAGGGAATTCAGGTATTTAAAGTCTCAATGTATAAACCAATATTTGGCACTATGTGCTATACACAGTGCATAGTGAAGGAGGCTAGGGTAATGAAAAAGCATGCTGGCCATAGCTGTTAGCTATAGATGTGAGCTGTAGGCGCCATACATTTTTAGCTGTGGTTGTGTGTGTGTGTGTGTGTGTGTGTGTGTGTGTGTGTGTGTGTGTGTGTGTGTGTGTGTGTGTGTGTGTGTGTGTGTGTGTGTGTGTGTGTGTGTGTGTGTGTGTGTGTGTGTGTGCGTGAGCAATATGCCCACTATAGGCTCTTGCTATATACTAATTGTAGTTGCACATGCTAGCTGTGGCTCTTTGCCATACCTGCAAGCGGTATGCTGGCTGTAGGCTTTTAAGGCATCTGCTAGCTGTAGATGACTAGCTGTACTTGACTACTGAACTTGGGTTACATTTCCATCCCTCGGGGAGAAGCCCAGAAAGTCAGCGAGCCCGTCGTGTTCTGGTTCCACCTCTCCACAGCGCCGCAGTGTGTCTGGTTCAATTGGAAAAAGACAGATATGAGATTAAAGAGGGGGTGTTTAAAGTGAACAAAGGAGATGAAACAGGAGGAAGAGCACACAGACATTGCCTGTTGGCCCTCAGAGTGACTCTCTGCATACTTCACATACATTGCAACGTGTAACATTTCAACTAGCTAATAGCTTAACTATAAGCTGGACATGTAAAGTATGTCTTCCGTGCTGATTGGTGGTGATTTCACTAATGGTTTTGGTATAAATCACATCCTGTAACTACAAATGAAAAAAAAATGCAGGCCAGCCTGTATCTCTCTCTTTGTTGACAAGGATTTTACTATTGACACTCCCAAGCCCCGCCCACTCACGCCACCAGCCAGCCCAGGTGCCCTCGTTTGCATCACACAGTTCACACATCACATCGTTAGACCCGACAGAACGCTGTCGTTGTGGAGTTTCGAAATTCGGAATGCCTCCCCCCTACTAATTGGTAAGGGGGGCGACTTTCAAAATATTGAAATATTTCCGGATGCTTGGGTGGTTGGCGTGTGTTTAACCCCCCAAACTTCTGTCGACCTGTACGTACCCTTGAGCTAAAATCCCAAACAAGTCTGCTCAACATTTTCTGAATGTCAAGCAAAATTTCTGAAATGATTGATGTCTATCATGACCACAGTGATGTGGGCGTGGCCATGATCTCACCGAGAGCCCTCGGGTGTTACCTGTCCATCTAACCCTGGCAACAAGATCAGTGCTGAGTTATCATCACAGGTTACAGCGCTATATAGCGCGACCTCCAGCAGAGGGCAGAGTTAGGCTTTTTTTTTTTTTTTTTAGGAATCTTGTGCTGTATTTACATGTTTTTACATCTTATTTCATAGTCCAATTAAATGTCCTGCTGCAAGCGGGGTGAGTGCAGATACACAGTCCCGTGTGCACATTCCACATGTCGGAGATGTTTTAAATCTCTCTCTCTCTCTTTTCTTTTGGTTTCTCTGTCGTCTTCCACGGAGACAGAGAGCGAGAGACACTCCGGGGGGTTACCACAGCAACGCCGTTTGCTTCTCGAGCCCCGTGCGCGGACGTCTCCACTGATTGGAGTGCGCCAATGTCAAGAGGCCCGTGGCCCGAATGTTCCCGTCGCTCTGATGAGCGGAGCGCGTGTGCGGGAGAGGGCGCGCCGCCGGCCGGCCCACTCCACTCCGCCAAGACGAGAACACGTCTGCTGCTCGTACCCGTTACCTCGTAATCTGTCGTCGTCGTCGACGACCCCTTTTCATTTTAAATGTCTATACGGCCCACTTGTTGTTTGTCATGTTGTTGATCTTTTTTTTTTTCCTTTAAAAAAAGCTTTGTTCCATGTTTATCATCATATATTTACAATCTTATATGTGTAGGCCTACTTTACGCTATTGTACATCTGCACCATAGCCTGTGCATTGGTAATATAATCTAAAGACAATAATCACTTTGATTATGTCTCCTATAGGAGGTACTACAATGCAAATGCCAAGCTACCTCAACATCCCATTTGCACTCATCATCAAATCAAATTATCAATTTACATTGGATTAGGACCACGCCATCGACTCAGATCAGAGGTAACGTTACAGAGTAACAAATGTTTAAACCTCACATATCAAGATGGAGGCCAGTGCCTCCGTGTATTCTGGGAAGGCCGGGGTTTAGAGAGAATGCAGTGATTAGGCCGTCCGTGTTCACCTTCTGCCACAGTGCATTAAAGAGGCTTTTCACTGGAACTGATCTGCAGCCGCCACCTGGACTCATGCCTGCTGGACTGGATGAGCTTGGAAAATTGAGAGTAAGTGGTTGCGGGGAGGCTGTGACTGGACATTTAGCGTTGCCACGGCAACACGTCACGTCTACGTGCAATTAGCAACAAAAACCCTTGAATGGAAAAAAAAAAACAAGAAATTAATTCAATGATTGTACTCCCTCTCTTCTTTTCTTTGTATCAAGCTAATTGGGTTGATGGAAATTCCAGAAACATCCAAGTCGCCTATAATTGATGTTTGATTGGCATTTCAATTATGTCAAAAGTTACTGGAAACAGTGCTTTTAAAAAGTAACAGTTACTTAATGTTCATCGTAGCCTTAGCATTAATGGATCAAAGTTAAACAAAGTTGTTATTTCGTTGTTATTTCGTCAACTGAATACCAGATACAGATATAGACGCTTATGTGTTGTTCTCATTGGGTAGCCATGCCGATCACTAGCCTATCACATAGCATAAGCACCTTCTCAGTGGCCTATAGCTAGCATCTATTAATGAACGTCTAAACCAAATCCTCGACTCCTATTTCTGTCTCCAAGTCTGTTTTTGTGGCTCGTTGGAATCTCCTTTCTGCTGTAAACAACACGACGTGCTGCTTCCAGTTGTGACTCACAGCCTCCCAGTGTGTTATCCACAACCTCGTCAACTTAACAGAGTGCAATACAAACCAGCTCCGTTTTAAGACCCTTAAAAGAAGGGTCTTGCTCGTTCAAGCTGTAGTAAATATTCTATCGGTCTCCATTTACAACGAAGCAGTCGTTGAGCTGACCTTTTTATTCAAAGCATCATGGTGACTTAGATAGATGTCATTAATATGCAGGGAGAGATTGGGGCATCTTGCCCAAGGACGCCTACAGGTCGACTGTGGACAGCAGAGTCGTTGTTAAAGTGCTCAACTCTCTGTTCAACTCTCAACTCTCTTCTCTGTTCCCCAACGTCCACGGATTAATCTTTGGGAAATCGCTCGCAAAGATGCCCCGAGCGTAACCCTGAATGACGTCTATCAGAATTCACCGTGGGCCCGAAGTCACTGAGGGTGCAGGCGTCTGCTTAACGGCATTCACAAGGGAGTCCACCGTGGAAGCACGCGCTCCGGCGGGGCAGCCCCCCGTCGACCACCCAACAACAATGAAGAGAAGACAGACGCGCGGTAACAGAGTGAGTCTTACTTTAAGTCTGCCCAGCGGGAGCATTAGGAGGCTCATTAGGTGTGCAGAGCTCAGGTCTAAAATCGGATTAGCGGTAGCAGACCGCGGCTCACTGGGGGCTGGTGGTGGATGGGAGGTTGTGTGGGGGGGGGGGAGATGATCTGAGAAAGAGACGCTTAGATCAAGGGTCCACACAACACAGCGCCAAACGTTGATTCTCCCCATTCTCCCCTAATCACTCAAATTGCTTGCTCATCGAGTTTCCAGCTGCCGAATTAAAAGCCTGCGTTGCTATAATGTTGATGAAGAGAGCTACATGTATTGCTCCATCTACACCTATGTTTTTTTGTCTTATGCTTGGAAATTATGTTCACTACACAAATAAAGAATTTGGGGATCAAAGTTTTTTCTTAATTATTTTGGGAGAAATCCATCTTTTTTTTGTAGACAATTGTTTCGTAATGTTTTATGTTTTTACAGCCAAATCTGTATTGAGGTAAAGTTGCGTGTATTTTCTTCCCTTTGGTTAAAACTAAACATATGTTAGAATGACTTTGAACCAACAATTAATCATATTATAACAAGTTGTTGAACTTTGACGACTAATACGACGACAAATAAAGTGCCTCAGTGATGGTTTTA
Source organism: Urophycis tenuis (assembly GCA_036785325.1). NCBI lineage: Eukaryota > Metazoa > Chordata > Actinopteri > Gadiformes > Phycidae > Urophycis > Urophycis tenuis. The sequence goes on from JAXIVH010000314.1 coordinate 106,594, forward strand.
TAATAAAGATAAAACCATCGTTTTTTAAATCCCTAATGCCTTATTTTAGTATTTAGATGAGTTACTGTATTACACGAAATTGACTCATTTGGTTCTGTTGAGGTGCTGTTGTGAATGAAACATGAAACACACGGATGTTTTTTGTTCACGGACGCATCATACGAAATTATTCATGCAACCTCCATACATTTCGTAGTCATGTTGGTTGTTGGAATGGTTGAAAATGTTTTGAACCCCCAGGCTTTCTCACTTCACGACGAAACGCCTGGATCGGGATGCGCCAATTGAGCGCGATTGGCCAAAGAGAGGGCGGGACTTTAACACGTTACACGTTAGCGGCGAGAGAGGTCGAGACTTCTGATAAAAGGATATCCGTAACCTTTCAATAATTCATATATTGCTTTTTTAATTTTTTTGGTAAAAAACACCATATTTATTCTCCTTGTCACATTTGTTGTTGTTGTTCTTATCTTCTTGTTCTTGTCGTGTTCTTATTCTTCTCCCCTGGCGACGGTTAGCAGGCGTACACAGCTCATTGTAAGTAACAAACCGGAAATTGCGTTGCAGTAGACCGGGATAACGCTACAATCCAGGACCCCTTCTCAGCCTAAGGAGGGCCCCAGTGTTTCTTTGGGCTCCTCCCCATCGGAGCAGAGCTGTCCAGGGACTCCAGTGCTGAATATCTGCTGACCAGAGACACGCGCTTACAAATGATGGACAGTTGGAAACAATACAAATAAAAACTATCGACGAACCAAAAAGAGGATTACATACGATTCTGACATGGAGTTACATAACGTCCTGCTCGGAGGAACAATCTGCCAGATGCACTTATCAAGATCGGTGTGAGGATATATTTTACAGGTGGGTTCGGTATTTTGGTTGTATCCTACGATTTGCTTTATTTATGAACAGGAATTTAAGTGAAAAAAAGTTTTCAAACAAATTTGGAAAGAAACGTCGTTTAAAGGAATAACTCCAGTCAACCTCGTTCAGACGGACGGTGTGGATGGTCAGTCATTGGCGTGAGAGTAGCAACAGACACAGCGATCTATAGACGATGTGAATTAACTAAAGCATACATTGAATTAAATGTCAATCGTGATATAGAATGAGTGATGCGTGATGATCATATCGCGATGTTGAAAGTAAAGTTAAACAATTATATGACGTCAACAATCAATGAAAGACAAAAAAAAAGTTAATTTCTAATAAGGGCATATGCTTAACCAAAAGGCCACGGTCTACTTCGTCATACAATTTAGCGAAAATATTAAACAGACTAAAACAAGCACACAAAAATACTAATACAAATGTTCTGACTTTAGCAGACCGTTATTCAACTGAACAATGCTCTGGTCGAGCTGGATGTAAGCACACACAGTCATGAATTCTCGCAGACGCATACTAGTTAACAGCTTAATGTATGGTAACTAGCTTGATGTATTGTACGACAGTCATATTCATGCATGCTCAGAGTATGCATTCATATTATCAGTTTCAATGAATCTATAATCAGAGACAGAGGCAAGAGTCACAACAAGGTTGTTTTCATAAACATGATGAAGGTCTCTTTGGCCATAATGACATCCACTTACGGAAACCTCACAAAGCAACGCCTGTCTTCACTTGACAATGACCCAAATTCAAATGCATTCATATTCAATATGAATATCATGTCACCGGAGCAGAGGTTTCAACTTCAAGGGAATCCTCGCACTCTAAGTGCAGGACTTAGGGTTTCAGAAAGCTGTAAGGCGTTTCTCCCTGGACCGCCTGGTCCACAATTTAATTTAACTCCCGGGTATTAGTACTAATCTACACGTGTTCCCGCCACGGGCCCTGGCCCAGGGCAGCCTCCCGGGAGTCAAACCAGCAGCAGCACTTTGTACAACGCGCTGGTGGATCAGAAACATTCAACAGACGTTTCGTGGTCTCTGATTGTTCTTGTGTAGTTTCCGTTATTCACGTTCCTCAGAGTCCTGAAATTCCCCCGACGGGATTTGAAATCCTCAAAGATTACGATAGCACATCTTGCACTGCTTGTTTGTAGTGCTATTCACTTATTTGCCTACTTATTTACTACATTTTAGATGCAGGAGCAGGTAGGGGTTAGAGGTCATCTTGATCAAGCATGCCCACAGGTAGACTGCGGACGTCGGGGTTCAAACCCAGAACCTTTGGTCTAGGAGTCAAACTGTAAATTTAAATTATGAATTCATAAGGTGCACATTATGCCTTTCTATTACATTTAATGTTGGCAGAGTGTCTGTTACAGTATAATATACAGGTCTCCATACTGCGACCTGTCTGTCCTCAGGGAGACATGGAGTATTATTGTAGTAATAGATCTCTGAGGGCATAGCTGGGCTTTAAGAGGAGCTAATTGACTTAAAAAGCTGTGTGTATACCCCCATGGACCACACAGGACCTCCCCAGCCCTCTCTCCTGACAGTTATTTTTACAGGCTCCTGATCTTTCACTCCAACCGGCCTCTGATCCTGTTTGCTTAAGGACATAATCACCCGGTATATTAAGCAGCCATGCTTTGACAGTGCAGGGAAAACTGTTTTTCACTTGGCATATGTAAAGCCGCCCCTGCCTTGCTTCAGAACTGAGGCAGTGCAACGGTCAAGTGTGTTCCTCTGCATTCACTCAGTTAAAGGTGCTCATGTCGAGACCCAATGAAACAAAATGCACAACACGACACGGTGACACGGCCCTGCATGCAGAAGGTACTGCATATCGCCTTCCTGCCAAAACAACAGACAACTCAATTCTTCACTTCACTTCTTTGACTGACTCGTGGTTTTCCCATCACAGCCAGCCAGCCGAGCTGGAGCAGGAAGCATGGCGAAGATCTGTACGGACCAATCCTACTCCGCCACACTGCGGCTGTCCAACCGCGCCACAGACGATGACCTCACAGTGGTCGAAAACGGCGACAGCAGGTGGAACGTTCATCGTGGTTCATCATCTATTATTGACTGCAATCTGGAAGGTCACCAGAGCCAGAGTCTGCCACCGATACCCAATGATCCATTGATCAATATCCAATGGTTGATCAATATCCATTGATCCAACAATAAATCCAGAGTCAACATCCAGTTTAGTCACTAGTTACAGGATGCTATGAGCTGAAGATGCAAATGACATTGCTACAGGAGGCTGGGATCAGACTAACAGGTTCCTAAGAGGTCATTGGTATCAGACTGCTAACAGGATGCTAAGAGATTGTTGGTATAAGACTGCTAACAGAGAGCTAAAAGATTTTTGGTATCAGACTGTTAACAGGTTGCTAAGAGATGGCTGATATCAGACTGCTAACAGAGAGCTAACAGATTGCTGGTATGAGACTGTCAACAGGTGGCTAAGAGATGGTTGGTATCTGACTGCTAACAGTTTGCTACTGAGAGGCTATCTATGTGTTTTTTTTTACAATGGTGATGGTACCCGTATGACCCATCAGACACCCTCACCCTCGTAGCACCACCCAACCCAGGGCTCTCCTGATCCACCGCCACCCTGAGCTTCATCTGCCTCAGTGACCCACCCCCTGATCCTAAGCCTGGTGGACCCTGTGATCTCCAGCATGTTAGAGACCCTGCAGAGGGACTGATGTAATAGACCGACATTGCGACAAATGTGATCAAATGAGTGAGAGCTGATGTGTTGCCATGGCATGTGATGTTTATGTCATGTGATGTCACGCGATGTCACTTCATGTCTGACCTATGACCCCCCCCCCCCCCCCCCCCCACCCAGGGCGCCCTCTCTCTGTGAGGACGGCTCCGAGGTGCCCGGCTCGATCGCCTGTCGACGCCCTAACACCCACCGAGACTCCTTCACCGGGGTCGGCGCCATGGCCAGGTACGTGACGCGATTCTGTCGCCACCTGACAATCGATGTCACGTGACTCTCTCGTCCTGGAGACAGAGCTAGACTAGATATTGTGACCCTGTTGTCATGGAGATTGACACTAGAGTAGACATTATGACCCTGTTGTCATGGAGATTGACACTAGACTAGACATCATGACCCTGGTGTCATGGAGATTGACACTAGACTAGACATCATGACCCTGTTGTCATGGAGATTGACACTAGACTAGACATCATGACCCTGTTGTCATGGAGATTGACACTAGACTAGACATCATGACCCTGTTGTCATGGAGATTGACACTAGACTAGACATCATGACCCTGTTGTCATGGAGATTGACACTAGACCACAGTTATCATATAGACCCTGTAGCCATGGAGACCCCTTGTCACGTGACCCTGTAGTCTTGTCCCAGACACCACTAGACAGGTATTACCGTGTCCTCTCCCCTCCCTCTCTCCACCTCTCTCCCTCCTCTCCTCCCCACCCCCCCCCCCCCCCTCCTCCTTCCCCCTTACCGCTGGCTGACTCCCCAGGGTGTCTCACTTCCTGTTCCTGCTGCGGTCCTGGGCGTCCCACAGGATGCAGGCGGAGGAGGAGCGGCCGGACTCCTTCCTGGAGCGCTTCAGGGGCCCCGAGCTGCAGGCCGTCCCCAGCAGGGAGAGCAACGCCCAGGCCCTGGGCCTGCAGGACAGCCTGCGCAAGAGGAGGTGAGGGCCACGCCCCGGGACCCAGGGCTCTGTGGGCGGCCATCTTAGGTCCTGTTTGTGGCATACCTTCATGTAATGTGTCTCAAGGAATATTGTTTTGCAGCACAACAGGGAAACCGTATCAAATGCTAAATACAATTGGGTCAAAGTTATCCTGATGATATCGTCAACTAAAATTTGTATCTCTACTGGTAGTAGCTTTACTTGTAAAGTTCAAGACAAATTGCTTAATGTCGAAACAGGAAGATATTAAATAACAAATGCATAGGGCAAGCATCAATTGAACTAAATTAAATAGATTCAAAGAATTGAAATGATCCAAGGGATTCAAAGAAACATGCAATGAGTTGGTGTGACTTCTGACCACAACATCTCGAGGTGTTGGAGTTTCACCAGTATAGAGTTCATCTGAAAGTCTGCCCTAAATGCCCTCAACACGTCAGAATGATTAGTGTGTTTAATAAGCATAGGGTTAGGGGTTGTAGCCGTTGGATTATACAGAGATCTTCATGATAAAATGTGTTGTTTTTTGTTTGTTTAGTAAGTGGCCATTGGCTGCTTACAATATGAATAACTGCAATAATACAGATGAGTAAGTGTGCACTTGCACAATTTAAATCAATTCCCTGTATTCCTCATAGAATATATGATATGTAGAATATGTATAGAATAACAAAACCATTTAAAATTGTTATTAGTGTCCTTTAGACTAGAGTCTTTCTTTGAGTTGTATAGTTATAGTAGTAGTTAGATAAATATAGCTGTTAGCCCCGAACTACCTCAACGTAATCCCCTTTACCCCTAAATGTTTGACGTTGTTAGAAACTACACTTCCCAACAGGCAGACACTTTAGTTGTGTGCTTGTTGGGAACTCGCTGTCACAAAGTGGGATGCTAATTGCTTTAAGTATGTTAACAATTACAGAGATTACAGAGAGAAATTTATTTGAAATATCCTTCTTTAAATTACAAAATGTTCATATCAACTGACGATGGTGGCAATGAAGCAAACACGTGTTCTCCCTTTTGAGAACACGTTTGTCTAACACTGCCACCTGCTGGCTGAACAAGGCCAGCACCAGGTCTCTCCCGACCGAAGGGCCAAAGAACGGTGTAACATACAAACAGCAACAGCATCTGCTGAAGTTAGAATTAGCAGCCGGTGTCCTGCTTTTAGACCAGACCTTCCTCTACACTCCCAAATCCAACCCCGTCTGTAGTGCTAAGAGAAAACAAATAAATCCAACTCTGTGATCTGTAGTAAGAAAGAGGAGAAGAAGGATGAAATAAAGAAAGACGAGAAGAAAGATGATGAGAAGAAAGACGAGAAGAAAGAAGAGGAGAAGAAAGACGAGAAGAAGGATGAGAAAAAAGATGAGAAGAAGGATGAGAAAAAGGATGATAAAAAGGATGATAAAAAGGACGATAAAAAGAAAGAGGAGCCGCCGTAAGTACCGGTCACCACTAGGGGTCGCCGCGTGCGCTCAAAACGCTCTCCTGTGTTTCTGTAACCAAAAGCTACACCTATACATTGTCAGTTAGGTACACTTATAAACAAAATATGTACGACTTTGAGTGGCAGGCAACAACAACAACAAAATCCTCAAATAACATCTCGCTTCAAAATCTCCTAACGCCCGTGTTGTTCTCAGGAAGGAGATCTGGATCATGGATCCAGCCACCGACAAATACTACCGCTGGCTCACGGTCATCGCTATGCCGGTGTTCTACAACCTCATGATGATCATCACGAGGTAATCCCCTCCCCCCAACGCCTAACCTCTTAACCTGCCTGATAGACCCAAGCCTTGATCGTGTGTTTACCTCCCTTACGTTCCAGAGCCTGTTTCAATGAACTCCAGGACAGCTACACAAAGCTTTGGATAGTCCTCGACTACACATCGGATTTCATCTACTACACTGACACGTTCGTGAGATCGAGAACAGGTAGGTTCTAGAGCAGGAACCCTAGTCTTTGTGATTTATTCATGAACGAATGAATCACATGAAGGGTCAGAATTGGGACAGAATTGGTGCAAATTGGCTCTCTAATCTCTATGTTTCCTCCACAGGTTACCTGGAACAAGGCCTTCTGGTGAAAGACTCCAAAAAACTGAGGGATAAGTACCGGACGACGTCCCAGTTCAAATACGACATGATCTCCATGATACCAACGGACCTTCTGTTCTTACGCTACGGCTTTAACAACCCAGAGTTCCGTCTGAACCGGCTGTGCAAAATGGCCCGACTCTTTGAGTTCTTTGAGCGCACCGAGACCCGCACGAGCTTCCCCAACATGTTCCGCATCAGCAACCTCGTGCTCCAAATCCTGGTCATCATCCACTGGAACGCCTGCGGCTTCTACGCCATCTCCAAGACCATCGGCTTCGGCACGGACACCTGGGTGTACCCCAACATCAGCCACCCGGAGTACGGCCGTCTGGCCAGAAAGTACATCTACTGCCTGTACTGGTCCACGCTGACCCTCACCACCATCGGGGAGACGCCGCCGCCGGTCCGAGACGTCGAGTTCCTCTTCGTCATCGCCGACTTCCTCACGGGCGTGCTGATCTTCGCCAGTATCGTGGGTAACGTCGGCTCCATGATCTCCAACATGAACGCGTCGCGCGCCGACTTCCAGGCCAAGATCGACTCCATCAAGCAGTACATGCAGTTCCGCAAGGTCTCCAAGGACCTGGAGGCCAGGGTGATCAAGTGGTTCGACTACCTCTGGACGGAGAAGAAGACGTGCGACGAGAAGGAGGTGCTGAAGAACCTGCCGGACAAGCTCAAGGCCGAGATCGCCATCAACGTCCACTTGGACACGCTGAAGAAAGTCCGCATCTTCCAGGACTGCGAGGCGGGCCTCCTTATAGAGCTGGTGCTGAAGCTGCAGCCGCAGGTGTTCAGCCCCGGCGACTACATCTGCAAGAAGGGGGACATCGGCAGGGAGATGTACATCATCAAGGAGGGCAAGCTGGCCGTGGTGGCGGATGACGGCGTCACGCAGTTCGTGGTGCTGAGCGACGGCGCGTACTTCGGGGAGATCAGCATCTTGGGCATCAAGGGCAGCAAGGCCGGGAACAGGAGAACCGCCAACATCCGCAGCGTGGGCTACTCGGACCTCTTCGCCCTGTCCAAGGATGACCTGATGGAGGCCCTGACCGAGTACCCGGACGCCAAGAAGGCCCTGGAGGAGAAGGGCAAGGCCATCCTGATGAAGGACAACCTGATCGACGAGGCCGTGGCCAACGCCGGCGCGGACCCCAAAGACCTGGAGGAGAAGGTGGTGAAGCTGGAGGGGAACCTGGACATCATGCAGACCAAGTTCGCCAAGATCATGGCGGAGTTCACCTCCACCCAGGCCAAGATGAAGCAGCGGGTGAGCACCATGGAGTCGAAGGTGAAATCCATCCAGCCGCAGGACCTGTCGGAGGTGGTGGCGGACAAGGACAAGAAGGTCCAGTAGTGGATCTCGTGGAGTCAGAAGGTCAATAAAATGGCCGAAACATCAACACCACCCCAGCGTGGACCTACAGGAAGAACACAACTGACAGACTTTACAGCAGTTCTGTTTACACACCGTTGTATATTGTTATTATTGTTGTTACTTGTGGCTCTCCATTATGCGTGTCAAAATGTGTAACGTGTATGCAGTGCATATATATTTTTGGGTGTAAACCATGGCTGACATGTCCAACATCTTATTTTTTCCAGATTTCTTAAACGTTGTTAAGCCATTTTGTCCACGGATCAAATGTAAGCAATAGAGAAATGGTTTGTTACTGTAATCTTATTAATTATTGTTCATAATACTTTTCTATCCCCAGCCTCAGTGTTATACAGAATTTATTTCAGACCCTCAGTGTGGGTCGGTAAGGAGATAAGTAGGACTTTGAGAGACCAGCACTATGGAGGTTAAACATTACAGGACACTCATTTAGCAGAGGGGAACCTGAATCGGTAATGGGGTTGTCGGTTCGAACCCTGCAAGAGGCAGTGACAGTATGTACTCCCAGATACTTTGGGTCATACTTTGTACTCAGTGTGTACAAATGGGGAACTGAAAACCTCTGCTTAATTTTAATCTGGTCTGTAATTCCTGATGAACAATTGAATGTGAAACCAAGAACTATTCTAATTTAGGAATGTTTGTGACATTGAAAATGAGTCATTAAACATAATAAACAAATGTGATTCTTTGTTTTGTCTGTCTCTTTTGGGGAAAACCTTTCCCAAACTGAAATATTATTCTGCTGAGTTGTTTCAATGTATCTTCATTACCGATCCATACATCTTAACATACTGCAATTGATCATACAAACTGTGTTCAATATGATTTTTTTATTTGCTTCATATTTATAATAATACTTTGTGAACACAAGAGTAACAATCGCGTTGCATAATTTTTTTTTCACCTGAGATACTGTTTAGACAAAATAGAACCAAATTCCTGTCAAACGGAGGCGTGTGGGTTTTGTACCACCAATAGCAACACCACTTCCAGAACCTTCCACACCATAAGTACCTTCACCGCCTTCAGGAAATCAATATCTGACATAATCAATCGGTCAAGTCATCAAGTCCTTCTGCACCAAAACACCACGCCTTTCCCTTTGGAAATCAAAGTATATTCGTGCCAAACTGGTGATTTTCCACCGAGTCTTTTCAGGGGAGGGTTTGTCCTCCAAAGCGACTAACAGGTGAACACGCGTAAGCTGGTACGCTGCTGCGGGGCTTCAGGAGCGGGTTCCAGAACCTTCAGTACGGACTAGTCACAGTCACAGCCCCTCTGACCGCGAGGGCTCCGGCACTCTGCCGTAAACGTCAACGCTTCCGCGCGTCCAGAGTTAGTTAAAAACTACGCCTAAAAGCTTTAGAAAATGGCTCCGTTGTGGGTGTTTGACTCACACCCACCACTACTTTCTGCGCTTTCTAAAGTCTGCAAATTGAGAAAGGAACAAGGGGGTTACAGACAATTAAAATGCCATCGGAACTCGATAATCAATAATCGTCACATTGATTACAATCAGCACCATGTTTGCCAGTTTTGTGTTTTGGCAAATAGCGCTGGTGTGGTTATTAAATAACAATCCAAACCAAATCCACTTCAACTCAATTAAAAAAACAGAACAGTTGGAGTTCACTGTGTGTATAAGTGCACTTTCACAGCTTCACTATCAGGTTCTATACATGCTACTACCTAGAGTAAACACAACAAAAGTGTATGGGAGGTTCACCTCTTAAATACTTCAAATAATCCAATAAAGCTCATTACATTCCATGGCGATGAGACACTTGAGTGAGTGGGAGTGGAGCACGGTGAAAACAGGGTTCTTCAGCGGGCTAAACGTTAACGCCAGTTCTGTTCAGTGCCCTTCTATGCGTACCAGGTCACGGGCCTAAGAGCTGTCCACCCCGCCAGGGTAAATGCAGCCACACCATATACGGTCATACCGACCGTATATGGTGTGGCTGCAGGTCCGCGCCATATATGGTCGTGACCGTCGGTCGGAGAAACTCTCCCAGACGCAAATTCACCTGCATCTCCGAGAACCACAAAAAGCAAAAATGTTAACGAGGAAAGAGTCTCCGAAAAATCTTCCCTCTAATAAAAAAAAAAAAAAAAGTTCTTTTTGTTATTCGTTACTTCGTTAGCGGTCCGATTTCACAGCATTCCAAATCCTTTGGCGTAAGTGATAGCTTTGAGAAGTCGCTCTCTGAGTTTTTCCTTGGAGGAATATTCCGGAAGCAGCAGCGCGTTGAAGCAGGTGTGTGACGTCGGCAGCCTGGAAGAAAGGGCGGGAAAGTAAGTCCTCGGGCCTCTGAGCGCATTTAGCGTCATTAATGCTAAACGCGGCCAATTAGCGCCAATATATTTACAAAATGCGATGCTAGTGTGTTGAACAAAGACCTGAACGGGGTACCTGTCTGTGTCAGAGCCGTTCTTGGCAATTATCATTTTTAATTTCCCGAGGCCGCCGACCGGCGCCCGGTCCGACCCGGTGGTGAACTGCAGGAACTGCCTCTTCTGGTCCTCGCCGAAGGAGTGGATCGTCTCCCAGAAGTACCTGTGAGCGCAGAACCAGGACCAGAACCACGACAACTTACACCAGCTCAAAGGCTTCACGATAATCTTTAATGTTCTAGTTAACGTAATCAGTTATTTAGAAGTTATTTAGTCATTTAAAGTATGATGACAATACATCTAAATGTACCATGGTTCGGACATTACACTTTACAATGGTAAGTTACATGGTACACAGCTAGGTCACATGGTATGTAGCTACGTTAGATGGTGAGCTAGCTAGGTTGTATGTCACATAGCTACGTTACATTGTGAACTAGGCTGTATGTTACGTAGTTATGTTACATGGTGAACTAGGCTGTTTGTCAACTTAGATATGTTACATGGGGAACCAGATGGCACAGAGTCAAACTACATGGCATAAAGCTATATAACATTATAAGGATGTTACATGGTACAGAGCTAACTTATATGGTACGTTGATATGTCACATGGTATAGAGCTAGCTAAGATGGTATGGATAGACGACTTACTTTACAACTTGACAGTCTTTACTATAGCCGCCGTCGTAGTCTGTTGCATCTTCAAGTGCTTTAAAGTCCAGATTCTGTTTGAAATACAGGAAAATAAAACCCACACATTTGAACAATGATCAGAAGAAGACGCTAGGCCGCTAACAACGAGGAGAAGATGTACACACCCTGCTTCCACAGATGAGCAGCTCCACCTCCTCCGGTCTGAATAAATACTTGAGTGGAGATTCGTTGGTGACCATGAGGAAGCCCTTCTTAAAGGCCTTGAACTGTCTCTCCACACTCTTGTTGAGGATGTAGTCAGTGTACATGTCCACAAACTCCTGCACACGAAAGAGGTGAAAAAATACAGACAGAGGTTATCAATCGACTTAACGTGAGTCCTTTCTCATCTAAAGTCACTTCCAGTCACAGGTTTTGCTCAGATACACGTCATCAAGGAGCAGGTCTTACTCATGGATGCACAGCCGGTAGTCTGCAGACATTGGGGATCAAACCCTGGACCGTTCGGCTTGGAGTCGAACACCCCAACCACTGTCCGAGACTAACCTGCCCCCGTGTACCTGTACCCAGACTACCCCACCCCCCTGAGGGAGGTGTACCTGTACCCAGACTACCCCACCCCCCTGAGGGAGGTGTACCTGTACCCAGACTACCCCACCACCCTGAGGGAGGTGTACCTGACTACCCCACCACCCTGAGGGAGGTGTACCAGACTACCCCACCACCCTGAGGGAGGTGTACCAGACTACCCCACCCCCCTGAGGGATGTGTACCAGACTACCCCACCCCCCTGAGGGAGGTGTACCTGACTACCCCACCCCCCTGAGGGATGTGTACCAGACTACCGCATCAATTACAAAATTCTCCTTCATACCTTTAAGGCCATCCATAACCTCGCCCCTCCCTACCTGTCTGACCTCCTTCACATAAAGACGCACCTCTTTTCACTGGCGTTCGGTTAGGGTCCCCCCTTTATTTTCTATTCTATTTATTTATTTATTTTTTCACCTACTTTTTTTCACCTACTTTTTTTTTAATTATTATTCTGTCTTTTTATCTTTTTCTGTGTCTTGCTCTGTGATCTTGTTTTTATTCTTATGCATTTTTTTTTTTACTGTGAAGCACTTTGGTGCGGCTTAGCCGTGTGTAAATTGTGCTATACAAATAAATTTGACTTGACTTTGACTTGACATTGCCACCTCCACCCGCTCCCTCAGATCCTCCTCTTCCATCCACCTCACCGTCCCCTCTGCCCGGCTCACCACCATGGGGAGCAGAGCTTTCAGCCGCTCTGCCCCCAAACTCTGGAACGCACTCCCACCTGACAGCCGAAACATCGTCTCCCTCCCACAGTTCAAATCCTCACTAAAAACCCATCTTTTCAGGACAGCGTTCTCTCTTTAGTTTTATTGTTGTATTTACTTGCACTTTTAATGTTTTTATTATTTGCCTGTTCTTAATTTGTAAAGTGTCCTTGTGTGTCTTGAAAGGCGCTCCCAAATAAAATGCATTATTATTATTATTATTACCCCACCCCCCTGAGGGATGTGTACCAGACTACCCCACCACCCTGAGGGAGGTGTACCTGACTACCCCACCACCCTGAGGGAGGTGTACCTGACTACCCCACCACCCTGAGGGAGGTGTACCAGACTACCCCACCACCCTGAGGGAGGTGTACCAGACTACCCCACCACCCTGAGGGAGGTGTACCAGACTACCCTGTACCTGTTTGTTGTGGTTGGTGACGGGGATACCATCGCCCTGTTCCTTCAGGTCGTAGGTGATCGGGTTTCCAAACAGGTCGGTTTGGGAGATCTGGAAGCTGGTCACTATGTCCTCCTCCACATTTCCGGAATATTCCAGCAGTTGCTTCAGACTGTGGTAGAGGGCCTGCAACAGGAGAGGGATCACATACAGTATAAGAGCTATTTATAGCAGTTAACACGTTGTAACTTGTGCTGCCAGTGACACATCCAACAACACCGACACTGAGATGTGTACTTTCATGCTAACTTGAGAAACCGTTTAAACTTTGAGTTGATTAACTCAGAGACAGTTGCTCTATGAATGCGCTTATAACTTGGCTAACTCACCAAGTAACAAAGGCAATTCAACGAAACCTTCGTCTGACTGTTTAGAAAGAAGGAACTAGCATCATTTTTTTAAACCCAGAAACAGATACAGCCTACAGGTATAATGTGGCACACACAGAATATCTGGGATCAGCAGCTGTAGTTCATGTATGTTTAGGAACAATAAAACTAAATATGAGTCACAGGGGGGGAAACCAGCGCTGTTACATTTCTAAATAAGATAAGGAAATATCTTGATAGCTTGTTATTGCTGCTAATAACCAGGGCTGATATTGACTAACACGTGAACTCAGACCGTAAATGAGCTTTAGGGAACGTTACTGAACTGGGTGGGAATCTGCCAGGTCTGGGAAGGTCCCCTTCTTCCCCATGAGCTTTCTGTAGACCACCATGGGGAAATGGACGTCCAGGATGCAGTTGTTGTAGATGGCGAGGCCCAGCACGATGCCAATCAGGCTGTACTGGGCTTCGTTCTCCAACGAAGACGAGTTGAACCAAAACAACCTGGTCTCCTGGTCGTGCGTGAACATTCCTGTTTGGGGAGAAACAACAACTAGCTACTTAGAGATTCAGCGGATGCTCCTGGAGACGCATGCAAAACTGAGCTCAGTCCAGAGGTGCTCATTGTTTTGCAAGTCACAAGTAAGTCTCAAGTGTTTGCCCTCAAGTCCTGATTCAAGTCCCAAGCCAAGACCGACAAGTCTCAAGCCAAGACCGACAAGTCTCAAGTCAAGTCCCAAGTCCTACAGTTTGAGTCCTTTCGAGTCCTTTTAAGAACAGAGTGATAATATTTGCACAGATCATGTATGATTTTAAGATCTATATTTATGCATAAATACAGATTATACAATACATTCATGCATTGAATACTGTAATTCGTTTTTTGTTGACCACCTCGTAGTTTTTATACCCGAACAAAACTATCTTTGGTATCATTTTTGCCAACTGTGAGCTGTGTGACAGTTCCTCTTCATTGGCTGTCCTGCAATTTGATTGGATGGATGCTGTCAGATCAAAACAACGTGGAACTAATTTGATTGGATGTTGTAATGACAGCCCACGCACACACACATATGCAGAGAGAGATAGAGTGGTCCATGTCAACATACTTTGTAAACTTTGGGTGTTGGGGAAAGTAGCAAGTCTTTTCAAGTCATAAGGCTCAAGTCCAAGTGAGGTCACGAGTTACTGATGTTAAAGTCCAAGTCAAGTTTATTTACGTTTTGTCAAGTCGAGTCCAAAGTCATCAAATTCATGACTCGAGTCTGACTTGAGTCCAAGTCATGTGACTCAAGTCCACACCCGTGTGACATACCGATGTCAGGGTTGAAGATTTCCTCCAAGACCAACTGAAAGAACTCCTTGGAGACGCCTCCTTCGTCCACTCCCTGCTCGCCCTCAAACTCCACAAACAGCTGCTTCTTCAGGTCCGACGGGTTCTCCATGGAAATCATCTCCAGCTGAAACGTACAGACAACAGAGAAAGAAATTAAGAAATATGACGGGCAAGTGTCCATCCCTTGTGGCCCCTGACCCAACGCCACTGCCCCAGTCCACGTACGCTCCGCACAGGAAAGTCTGCCGGCGCCAAAATCATCAGGTGATTTTCTTCACATTTTTTCGCCAAATCAAAAATGCACCGATAAATATCTACAGGGGCCCCTGCCGGGGGACCCCCGAGGTCTGGGCGCGCCGCAGCCCTGTGACATCACAGACACCCACCCTCACGAGGGCGTCGTCGATGATGTGCTCCCGCCGCACTTTGAGTTTGAGGTAGGGGTTGGGCTGCTGTCCCTGGGCCATGCTGTAGAGGGCGGTGATGCGCCGCTCGCTGTACATGCGGATGCGGTTGTCGTAGTACAGGCCCTGGCTCTTGGTGACCGCGTTGAGGATGAACGGGCAGCTCTGGAAGGAGAACTTGCTGTCGGCGTCCACCTTGTAGAAGGTGAAGTCCTTGTCCATCTCCACCACCTCGTTGACGGACTCGTTGACAAAGTCCTCGAAGGGCACCACGGGCTCCCGCACGTCCACCGTCCGCACGGCCAGCTCGCGCTCCAGCGGGTCCACCCGGGGCCCGCGCCGGTACAGCCGCTCCTCGCCCAGCAGCTCCTGCAGGGTGATCTCGTCCGAGTCCGAGTCCGAGTCGTCCTCCTCCTCGTTGTGGTCCACGTCCAGGTCTCCGCCCAGGATGCTGGCGTAGAACACCAGCTTCAGACACTTGGTGGCCGCCACCACCGTCTCGTCGTCGTTCACCAGGCTGTCGCCGTCGTACTCGTTGCTGATGATGGTGAAGGTGATGAGCTGCTGGAAGGTCTCCATGAGGCGCCGGATGTGGGCGGCGCCGGAGCGGGACCACACCCGGGTCAGCTTGGCCTGGGCGTCCACGGGCAGCTTGCACATGGCCCGGCAGAAGAGTGGCAGCGCCATCTCCAGGTACTCGGGGCTGTGCAGGTTGGTGTTCTCCATCACCAGCACGAAGATGTTCAGGTAGTCCCGGTTGGTGTGGTACATGTCCAGGTACTCCAGGTCCAGCTCCAGGTTGGGGCACAGGTAGACCAGCGCGTTGACCAGCGACGCCTCGATCTGCTCGTTGGCCCGCAGCCGGTCGTACACCCGCCGGACCGCCTCCAGGTCCAGCGACAGCTCGTCCTCGCTGTCGGAGCCGAGAGACGAGGACGCGCTGTCGTCCGGTGAGGCGGGGGACGCGGCGGCAGCGCCGCCGGTGTCGTCCACCGGGGGCGCCGTCTCCCCCTCTGTGTCAGCATCACCAGCGGCGGCGATGGCGGCGGTGGTGTCGGTGGTGGCGGCGGCGGCGGCTCCATCAGAACCCGAGCACGGACCGCTCTTCCTGAAGCTCTGAGTAAGAGCCTCGGCGCTGCTGAAGACCCGGCCGATGACGCGGATCAAGGCGGCGTAGTCTCCCTCCTCCTCGCAGAAGCTCAGGATCACGCTCACGCTGTCCTCCGTGAGGTAGTGCACGTCTGCGCGGACACAGAGACCAACAGGTTGAGTTAGAGGAGGTTTTTAAGGCGTCCGTCACCAGACAGAGAGGAGAACCCACAGGGGCACTCAAAACAGACAGACATTACGTCATGTTTTATGGATCGATTCGCCTTGTACTGATAGAATAACTAAGTAAGCATATCCTAATGATGCCAGGTGTCAGGTGTATGTATAGGCTGCACCCCTACCCACCACTAGGGGAAGTACAGCTTCTAAACACCACTTGTTTCAGAGAGCCAAGTAAAGTGGAGATCAGCTAATGCAGCTTTTAAAATAAGAGGAGAAGAAACATTTCTGCTTTTGTGATACAGTGTGAGAAAACTACTGAGAAAACAAACAAAGGAAGGATGAGGAATCGATGGATTGAGATGCTTCAGGGTTTGATTCACAACATCAGGGGAACTTTGAGGACAACTTGAATATTACAAGAAGGGTGTATTCCTATTGTGGCCAGTCAGTGTTAATGTTAGAAACCACATTATAATCCATATAAATCACATGGATGAGAGTGATCATAGTATCACACTCACAAATATATGGAAGCGAGCCATCAACGCAAAACCTTGTCCAGCTGTAAAGGTGATGGATTCGATCCCACAACCTACCTGCTGTAGGCATCCTTGAGCAAGATGGCCCTACTGGTTAACCCCTACCTGCTCCTGAATGCGACGTATCTGAATCCACCAAAAGACACACTGCGTTGCCAACAGAGTGGTAAATAACAACAGTAACCAGGAAGTGTCCGCACCTGAAAAGGCTTCCTTGGTGGGGAAATCATCCGGGTCGTCGCTCATCATGCGGTCCAACTCGGGCCGGATCCCGTTGGTGCTGGTCTCGGGCTGCTCCGGGTCCAGGTCCTTCTTGGGCGGGCCGCAGAGCTTGGCGTTGACCTTGTACAGCTCCAGGGCCTTGACGGCCGCAGAGTTCTTGTCCACGGGCCGGAAGTGGCGGCAGGAGGCGCAGAACTCGTTGGTGCAGGCCTCATTCCCGCAGCCGTCCGTCAGCTGGCGGAAGTATCGCTCGATCAGATGCTTCGCCGTCGCCTTCTTCCTGCGGCGCACGTGGCGGGAAGAACGCGCGGTTAGTCGGCGAGCCAACGACAGACGTTCAGAAACCCCCCCCCGACCCCACTTCCCCGTATGGGAGTATGAACAGAACTGAAATGTGTCAGTGGAGCAGGAAGAGGTTTGTTTCATCTGCCATTTCATCTACATCTGCTGCAAATAGTCAACTGATGTTTTATCAGTTCGCTATAACATGAAAATAAATGGATATTGTTGTTTATAGGCTTATAGGTTGATACACTTATAGGCGTATTGTAGAGCCAGTTGTATTTGCAAGTGGCTGGTGTCAGTTAGGCCCGTATCTAAATAACCATTTAACCATTTCGTATACTGCTAATAACACATTTGTTGGCAAAAACGACTTAGAGTTCAGTTTGGACTTACATTGATCTGGAATAAGAAACTCCTGATGTTGTGTAACTGGAAACTGTCCTGAAAGAAAGACCCAATAGATTGGTGAATACATAGGTTTCCCTCGGAGGCACACAGGGAATTGTGTTCTTTGAGTCGCAAGTTAAAGTGAAAGTACAACGTCATGGGAATCAGAAAGGCATCCGCGGTATGATATTCTACGCCATTGTTCCTTCCTGAAGTACAATTTCCGTATAATCCGCAGATGTACTAAACACACCATACTCTGTCCGTACACAATCCACAATAACAAGCGATGTTGCAACTGAAGCAGGGGGCCAGCTGGTCGTGTCAACAGCCCGACAGACCCCCAGTGCCGCTTCTGGGGGTACACCAGGTTATAACCAACACTAGCACATCGGGTATAAACACGGTTCATATAATCACTCACACTGCTTATGTCCGGATACTCACCGATGATCACAAGCGGATCGGGGGTCGGTCCCCCTGGCTGGTGGTCCTGCTCTGTGACTGTGCAAAATCACGTCTTCTGACTGCCAGCGGTCGCCGACGGATCATCGATCGCAATAAATGATCTTAAATCTCCGCTGGATCACCTCGCGGTGTTTGATGCGGGTCTACGCGACGAGAGGCCAGGAGGTTAAATGTTAGAGGAACATGTGAAGCATTGTTGCAGATGAAATAATTTCCACCGCCTCACTGTAAACATAGCGAGGTATCCCAGCATGCACCGCGGCGCTGTCAGACGACCGACTCCCCCACCCGTGTCCTCACCACTCCTCCTCCACCCCCTCCCCGCACCAAAACACGCAACTCTCTATGAGGCAATATATTGTTATGTAGTCCTATGTGTGTAATACAAACAAACATTGTACAAATAGTTTTTTTTCGTTGCGATTCTTTTAGATCAGCTCTCTGGTCATAAATAATGACCACAATAATGAAAGATTTTCTCGAAAGATTATTTTACATCGCAAAAAAATGTCATATTTTGAGAAAGAATATCACTACAACAACAAAAAATACAATATAATAAACAATATATCTCTATTGTCTTATTGGGAAACTTGGGAGCAAAATAGTCAATCTCGTGAGTCTAGTGTTGGCAGTTGGATGTGGGTTCAAAGCCAAGTGCCCATGGTCTCTCTATAGGCATCATTCCTACCATACCTTCTCATTGATGCATACATGTAATTCAAAGTTGAACTGTAAGTCACTGGGTGAAAATGTCTGGTGACCACAGAGTAAACAGGAAGTGGGTAACGATGCTGGGTGGGTAACGAGAGTGTCAACTTACACCCCAGCACCCTGTGCTCATAGACATGCATGCTCGTGTCATCAGCTAGCCTATAAAACGTTTTGTGGCCCTGTTGGTCTTGACTTCTGACCTCGTCTGAACCTGCACTCACGACGCAGGGCCGCTGGGTGGGTGAGGGAGGGGGCGTGTGTAGACAGTGGAATGGGGTCATTAAGTCTGCCTCACTGCCCTCACCGTGAACCATGTGACCCGGCCTCGCCACAGCCTCCGCCCGCCAGCGCTCCGGCGCCGGGCGCAGACATCAGATGAACTCTCGCGCGTCCTTCGTCTTCCCACCCGCGGCACATCAAATCCCACGCGGACGCGCTCATCTGGTCCATTTGAATTGATCAGCTGAATTAAACAAACCAAACAAAAATGCTTCCAAAAACGCCAGGCGGGGGCGGGATAAGTAGACTCTCTGATAGAAATGCACCCCCTCTCTCTTACCAACTGTCCTCCTACCTCTCAGAAAACAACCTGCTTGATCCCCATCAGTCTGGCTTCAAGACTGCACACTCTACAGAGACGGCCCTCCTGACGGTGAGTCCCTTTGTGCCCCCAAAGCCTCTTCCCTCTCGTCGGTGCTTGTTCTCCTCGACCTGTCTGTGGCGTTGGACACCGTGAACCACCAGACCCTCCTCGCCACTCTTGCTGATCTCGGTATTACTGACACTCCACTGACCTGGTTCACATCTTACCTTATGGATCGCATTCCATGGAGTCATTCCATGGACAGGGAGTCACATGGAATGACTCCCTGTCCAAACCCCGCTCACTAAACACTGGTGTCCCTCAAGGCTCAGTACTAGGACCGCTTCTCTTCTCCCTATATACCAGATCTCTAGGCTCTGCAATCACATCACACGGTTTTTCCTATCACTGTATTGAAGAGGGTGATGAGGGTGAATATAGGACTGTGGTGGGTAACTTTGTCTCATGGTGTGAGCTGAACCATCTGCAGCTCAATGGAACAAAGACAAAGGAGCTCAGAGTGGACATAAGGAGGGCAAAAACACTGGTGAGCTTTGTGTTCATCCAGAGGGTTCCTGTCGACACTGTTGAAGAGTACAAGTGCCTGGGGGTGTACTTCAACAACAAGTTGGACTGGACCAGGAACACAGAGGCCGTCTACAAGGAGGGCCAAAGCCGACTCTTTTTCTTGAGGAGGCTAAGGTCCTTCAACATCTGCAGGACGATGCTGAGGATGTTCCATGAGTCTGTTGTTGCCAGTGTGATCTTCTTCACTGTCACATGCTGGGGCAGTGGGATGAGGGTCACGGACACCAACAGACTTAATAGACTCATCAAGAGGGCCGGTGATGTAGTGGGGGAGGAGCTGGACACTAACGACTGGGAGAGAGGAGGATGCTATCCAGGCTACGGACTATCATGGACAATTCCTCTCACCCTCTCTTTTCCACCCAGGCTCAGCGGAGGAGTACCTTCAGCAGAAGACTCCTCTCACCGAGATGCACCACAGAGCGACACAGGAAATCTTTCCTGCCTGTGGTCATCAAACATATAACACCTCCCTCTTGAGAGTCAGCCATTCCCCATTCCCATTCCCGATAAAACCTTTGCAGCAGATCCAGAACGCTGCAGCACGCCTCGTGTTCAACCGACACAAATTCTCCCATGTGACCCCCCTCTTCCAAGACCTCCACTGGCTCCCTGTGGTGGCGGGCATCAAATTCAAGATGATGCTACTGGCCTACAAAGCTGTTAATGGAACTGCCCCTACCTACCTCCAAACATTAGTGAAACCCCACGCCCCTGCTCGAGCACGCCGCTCAACTGCCTCAGCTGGTCGACTGGTACCTCCATCACTAAAAGGAGGAAAAGGTCGGATGGCAAAATCTCAACTCCGTTTTGGCATCGTAGTGGTGGAAGGAGCTCCCTGCCAATGTCAGAACTGCAGGGTCACTCCCCATCTTCCGGAAGAGACTCAAGACTCACTTGGTCAGAGTTCACCTGAACCCTGCATAACATCCATCCTCTACCTCTATTTAAAAAAAAAAAAACTACCCTCATGTATGCATGTACCCCTCTTGTATGTTGTATCATCTTGGCACTTTATAATTGTTCTTTGTAACCTGGCACTTAGTCAGAGATGTTGTATACTAGCAATGGTTAACCTAGCAATTGAAATGCTTGAAACTTGTTCTGGTGACTTTCTTACTGTATTAGCAGCAATGCAATGTTTCACCTTCTTCTGACAAATGTACTCTTTGTAAGTCGCTTTGGATGAAAGCGTCTGCTAAATGCCCTCAATGTAAATATAAATTAAATGTAAATGAGGTGGTGGTTGTGGTGGTGGTGGAGAGGTGGTGGTGGTGGTAGTAGTGGTAGTGGTGGTAGTGGTGATGGTGGTGGTGAGGTGGTGGTGGTGGTAGTGGTGGTGGTAGTGGTGATAGTGGTGGTGGTGGCAGTGGTGATGGTGGTGGTGAGGTGGCGCTGGTAGTGGTGCTGGTGGTGGTGGTGAGGTGGTGGCGGTGGTGGTGCTGGTGCTGGTGAGGTGGTGGCGGTGGTGGTGGCGGCGGCGGTGGTGGCGGCAGCGGTGGCGGCGGCGGTGGCGGCGGCGGTGGCGGCGGTGGTGGCGCTGGTGAGGTGGTGGCGGTAGTGGTGGTGGTGCTGGTGAGGTGGTGGCGGTGGCGGCGGCGGTGGCGGCGGCGGTGGTGGCGGCAGCGGTGGCGGCGGTGGTGGCGGCGGTGGTGGCGCTGGTGAGGTGGTGCTGGTGGTGGTGGTGAGGTGGTGGCGGTGGTAGTGGTGGTGCTGGTGAGGTGGTGGCGGTAGCGGTGGTGGCGGCAGCGGTGGCGGTGGTGGTGCTGGTGAGGTGGTGCTGGTGGTGGTGATGAGGTGGCAGGCCAGGGCTTTGCCGTCGGTGTACACACGGTTCAGCAAAGAGACTGGCTTGGTGCTGGGAGTGCCAACATATTACACCTAGAGTTAGCCTGAGCCACTTAGCGGACGCGGTTCGTCCAAAATTACTCACGATTGAGGCTGAGAACAACCAAGGCACACGATCCATATTGTTGTGCTATGGAGTGTTACAGTCGGTACAAAACCCTTCTCTTAGAAGCACTGCAGTCTCGTTCACTATGCTGCTGGACAGAGTGCAGAGCAGACGGAGGAATCAGAAATACAAGGTTAGTCATTCCATTTAATTGGGTTTTTCTAGTTGGTTTTTCTAGCATTGGTGTGTGTGTGTGTGTGTGTATGTGTGTGTGTGTGTGTGGAGGGGTAACACAAAATACAAAATCTGGTCGATGCCCTGCCCAAGGGCACAGCAGCACAGGATATACTACATGTGGAATATTTACACGTTTCACATTTCCCTTGATTTCCCTGAGTAACTCTGCTCCGGTTATTTCCTTGCATGTCGATGATGAATCTGTTGAGCGTGTGTAAATAAAATGCACAGATTTTCCTGCGGGCTCGATGATAAACAGCGATCATAAAAATATTCGACATACATCATCTCTATTCAAATCCCCGGCCAGACGATGACAAGGCAGCCGCGGAATATTTAACGCAGAGACACCGGTTGCTTCCGCGGAGGCCAAAAGACAGAGCAATCACATCCGAGGGCCTTAAATCATATTCATAACCTATAAATCACCCCCGCTGCCCACCACGCCGCGCCGCACATCGACAAATCTGCGAGGCCCGGTTCTGAAATAGGATGTTCTGTTAAATTATGTAGATCCATGCAGATAGCGACGGCGGTGCCCCACAGGAAGGAACGGCTACAGCGTGTCTCTCCTTCCAGAGAGTTCTGCGCCGAGCTTTACGTTCCAACTTCTGTAGGAGGACGACGGCCCACCGCAGTTAAAGGGGCCGCTGTTTTCGGTTGATTAGCCGTTACAAAAATCTACCCATTTGTGACATCACAAGTGGGAGGAGAGTTCACCCAGAAGATAATATTAATAATACTGCGCATTTATGTAATGCTTTTCAAACACACTCAAAGTGCTTTACAAAGCGAGTTTCAGGGGGTGTATCATATCTCCTCATCCTCGACCAGAGTGAAGCACCGATTCTATTCACCGCTTCTAAAGCCAGAAAACTGAACCATGGAAAGACGTTGAAGTACAACTGATTAATGTGCTCTGAGCGGAGACCAGACGCGTTATCGTGTGCATACCTGAGTACAGTAGTGGTGTATGGGATATACATGAAGCATGGACCAGGCCTCGTGGGCTGCACCAACTGGTTGATCTATCCATCATGCATCCAGGTGGACGCTCTCATGTGTGATGTCACCATAGGGGTGAACTTGTAAACATGTAAACATTAATGGCTCATCAAGTTGCTTTGATAGGCAAGAAGAATGAATGTACCAACACTAGACACACAAAACATTGGTACATATCGTAAATAAAGGGTTAATCACATATATATTATATATAAACATGATATTTCCGCTTGATTTGATATAGGACTAGTCAGGGGACGTGATTAAGAAAGCAGTTACAGTTACACACACGGCCACTAGGGGTCTCTGTTACCCCGCAGAGGAGCAGCAGCAGGAGGTGGGCTGTGCTCACTGGCTACACTGGACTGCAGGTTGTCTTCATAGATTTGTCACAAACTTTGTGACTTTGTGACGGCAATACTTGCCATATTTCGATTTGATGACTCCGACAAGAGGGTAGCTTTCAACAGAATAAAAAAAATAAAAAATCCCAATCTTATAAATATTGTCCAACGGCCCTCAAGCACAGAACTACAGTAGTTGTATCCAGGTAATCTATTCATTCTAAATAATAATGATTATAAAACATGTAATCCCTATGTCGTGGGCATCCGGAAGAAACGTTTGAAAATAGTTTAGCCTATATGCTGGGGATTAGTTCAAAAGGGTTGTATTGGGGTAGTTTTGACCTTTGGGTCACTCCATGGGGACAGGGAAAGGCGACATAGCACTTAAACATGACTTATAGCTAAGCAAGACTAGTTTCCTTCTCTAAATTAACGTTATACGTGAGTAACAGGCCCACCTTGGTGGGTGTCGTGGATTAGATAACGTAGCCTGCAAGGTCAGGGAAAGCTGAAGTTTGCTTCCCATGCTGTTTGATCGACTTCCCTTTAAAAGACGCCATTTAACCTGCATTTAAACAATTCAGGGCGAATTAACGTGAAGGATCGTCTACTGGAGCCCGCTTCTGGTGGTTTCGCTGAAGAAGCCCGTCGGAGGCAGCGGCCGGCGGGTGGGGGCGGGGCCGGGGAGATGACAGTGATTTACCGGCGCAATCAGCGGAGAACTGCAAACTCCTGTGATTGGGGTGAGGAAACACTTCCGCAAAGTACCTGAGTCATTACGGTTCTCATCATCGTATGCCCTCATTTCAGACCAACGCAAGACCCCCCACCCCGACGTTTTGGCCTGGTTTAGTTTTTCGCTGATGAAGCAGTTTCCGAGTGACCACGACCGAGCTTATAAGAAACCTGGTGATATGTCCGTTTTGAAATGATGGGAGCAAAGACAGCCCACTAATCCATCGATTCAGGCCATGGACGGAAAATGGGTGGAACATGCAGGTAAAGCGTGGGGTAGTAACGCATGGAGGGGTAAGGCTTGGTGGGTAATACATTAAGGCATAGTGGGTAACGCATGGTGGGGTAATGCACATTGGGTAAGGCATGGAAAGGTAAGGCCTGTTTAATGCATGTGGGGGTAATGCATGGGCGGTAAGGTAAAGGGCCCATTGGCTGTACCCTGAGCGAATGGGCTGGGATCGTGCGGACGCACACGATGCTGGCACGTGTTTATTGCATCTAAAACGTGAAGGCGTGCCGCCAGCCGCCGGAGTGATTTCACAAGTTCTGTTCCACGCTGGCGTCCTATAAAAGGGGAGGCAGCCGGCGAGTTAAAGAACACATAAACATGTCCCGCCCCTCCACCCCCCGCCCGACAGCGGCATCGAACCCGGTTATTTACGAGCCATCTCAGGGAATTGAAAATATCTTGGTTTCAGCCTCTCAGAATGATGGGGTCACCCCACGTTAACGACTCCGCGCCCGCGAGGCGTTTGTATGACAAAATGCAAATGAGGGCCATTATCCCGGAGCCCGACCGGGCCGTCAGCGCCAGCCCGGACCGCAGGTAATCAGGGGAAGTCATCAGCCCAATGAAAGGGGACGGCGGAGCCCGGAATAGGATTCAGGATCATTTATCTCCGGCCCGCAAACCCCCCGGGAGCGCCGATCACGGTTTTTTTTTTTTTTTTTTTACACGGCGTCCCACGAGATGAATCTGACAGATACGGCCGGAATCAATCCCCCGCTCCATTGGCTGTGCGGGTTTTGTGTATTTATTGTGTTGCAGAGGAGGGTCAATAGGTGGCTGATGGCCGCTGCTGGCGGGGCCTGGCGGCAGCCCGGTGTAAATCACCCGTCGTGGTGCCGGGGGTCCGTTTGTCAGACGACGCCGTTCCCCGGCGCTCTGAAGGAGAACCTTCTGGGCGCGTGGAACACGACCGGCCCGGCAGAGTGAAGCCGCTCACGCTCACGGTGTGAAACACGCTGCCGTCGAATCGCAGCGCAGTGCAGGAAGTACGTCATCTGTCGCGCCCCCCCGCCCCCCCCCCACACGGTGAGCGGGCGTCTGGAGGTGCTCAGACACACACCGTCCCAACAAACAGCTCTCCACATGTCAGCCCAACGAAACACTTGATCCTCGCCGACCGCCATCATCCAGCGACGGCTGGACGGCGAGGCAGGGAGCACGGCGGGCCGGACGGCGAGGCAGGGAGCACGGCGGGCCGGACGGCGAGGCAGGGAGCACGGCGGGCCGGCCTCTCTGCTGGCTGGCGCCCGGGCGGCAGGGGAGGGGGCGGGGCGGGGCGCCACAACAGAAACAGTCCTAAACGGCGTAATTCCTGGCAAAGCGCAGCAGAAGACGGACCTCTGCAGCACTACGGTGCTCCGGCCGGCCGTCTCCCCCCTGCACGCTGCAGAGCTTTCTAACAGGAGCTCGCCTCTCTCCTCCTGTATGGGGGAGAGAGAGAGAGAGAGAGCTGGAGCGGGAGAGGAGTGTGGATCTCCAGACACACTCGACTCTCCTGGGAAGCGAGCAGCTCAGGGAAGGCACACGGTACGACGGAGAGTGACGAGACGAGATGAGGAGGTTTAGCCCAACGGTACGACGAGTACGGCAGAGTGAAGCCCAGCCTTCGTCACGACCACACGCAACACTTCCACTGGGAGGCGGAGGATTCGCTGTAATGGGGAATTGTGAACCAGAAGTTGCAGCACTTGTCTGTGGGCCTCATTTTGTCTTGTAGTGAGACGTACAATGGTGTACCGGTTTGTTTTTGTTTAAAAATCAACATGGAAAAAGACCACTTTCGCTAAAAAAAAAAGATCTGTAGAGATGCTTTTCAATGATACTGGAAAAGCATCTCATTTTATGAAGTCAGGTTCAAATATGTGCAAATATGCACACACCAGGATTTTGCCAGTCCATGTCAGAAACATTCTCGTACAGCTGCTAAAAGCAATCTAGCTACAAACTGAACAATACATTCGCATTACACACACACATACAAGCAAGGCCAGATTTAATCAATGTTGAATAACACACTAATAAAATGCCATACAACACAGATGCAAGTATCATCACAAAAACAAAGGAAACAATGGCCACATGTTGAACAAAACACCCAGTAGTTGATTTGAATGTGTTCAAGGCCACTGCCAGTTTTAAGATCTGTGTGTTCCTGGAACAGAATTTATCATGGAATGTAGCAGTGGGGTAGCTTTGGTTCACGCCAACAGCACATTGGTAGTACAGTACAGAGAGTTCAACAAAATACGGGGCGTCGTAAATCTGAATAACAATAACAATGATATACAGGAGCCAACGAATGTCTTGACAAATATCTACAAATACCGACATCCCAGCCGACGATCCACAGAACCATCGAGTGGAATGAACGAAACACACAACTGATCCAGTGTTAAGGCACATGTTGCTGTGGAGAAAGTAGTTTTATATATTTACATTTACGTGTAAATGGCTCTCTCTCCAACAATACGCAAATAAGGAAGACACTGTCAAGGTGCAGATCTTTGGAAAACACAAACGGACTCTGGCTTCAGCATGCAACTTGACTGGGTTGTTTGTATAGAATTTAAAATCCTGTCGCACTTTGGGGAAAGCGCCAACAGGAACGGCATCCCGCATCTGAACGCGTGGAAAGCACTGACAACACTCTGATCGGGAACTACTCTCTCATCTCACAAAATGTCTTAAAGCCCCGTCTTCAATATTTGAAAAAAGCTTGTCATGTATTTCCACGGCATGAGAATAAAAAGTACTTTGGAGCACGCAGCAGTTTGAACAGATGGAATGTAAATGTGGACAGACACACACACACGCACGCGTGCGCGCACACACACACACACGCACACGCACGCACACACACGTCATCTATGATGTTAATATGACGCTGTAATTGAATGGAGCAACTTTACTCAACATCCTGTAGCATTGGGAACAGGTCCAGCTTCCAGGCTGATAACATGTCCAACAAACCCCATTTATCCTTATTGTTGCTTTACACACACTGTGTGCTGCATCAATATTTCTTTGGGCTCTTGAAGTCTTTCCTTGCGGAAAAGAAAAAGCACTTTAGATGAGAAATGTCGAGAACGGTGGAATGTATACAACGGAGAACGTATGAAGTGGATCCCGATGTTGTGGAACCGTCCGATACGAGCTCACAGTATTTTTTGGATTCGAAACAAAAATCTGACAATTAAAATGAAGGAACGCAGAACAGCAATGAGACGATGACCAATGGCGAAGGGAGTCCATCCTCATCCCAAACGTAATCTCTTCCCTCTGATACGCCACAAGTAAACAGCCATGGAACACCGGACACATTCAATTACGGCAGAAAGGAAAATTATTCGGAGAAAAATTACGAGGAAAAAAAAACAAACCCGAGACTCAAAACCCCAGCAAACTGAAGGTCCGTAATCCAACGTAAAGCCTCGGCACCGCATGCTTTGGCTTTTAATCCAGCGCCTCATATCAGAGGGAGATGGAATGATGAGTCTTAAATAAAATGCCTGTTCAAAAAGTACTGAAATGCATAATTAATTAGCTAAAAAATCTTCCAGAATTGAAATCTATTGGAGATATTCCAGTTTCTTAAAATCCCAACCACAATCTTTATATATATATATCTCAACATATAAAAGTAAGTACCTATTTGCATCTTTATAAAAACAATCCTTTTGAAAAATATAATTATATATAGATATCGACATAGAAAACAAAACCTATCGTGCAAAATGTTGAATAACATTACATCCATCCATCCTGGGCTGGGTTCTAAAGCCGGTCCTCTTCAGAATAGTCTGCAGCGGACTGCCCTGTCTGGGTCCTGGTCCTGGACTCTGCACGGGGGGTGCAGTTCCTGGTGTAGGCGACGCACTGCGACCGCCCGCCAGGGGGCGCGCCCGGCTCCGCCCCCAGCCCCGCCCCCAGCCCCACCCCCAGCTCCACCGCCTCCTTCTGGAGGAGCGCGGGATCGGAGGCGCCCCAGCCGGACGCGCTGCCGTCCGACCGCTGGGGCGCAGGGCGGTCTGGGGAGTCGGCGACCCGCGAGCCCCCCGTGACCCCCCTGACCCCCCTGACCCCGGGGCCTTCTTTGGCGACGTCCAGGCTGGGCCGCGTATCGTCCGTCGGTATCTGGGGTTCCTGGTTCTCTGAAGTCCTCCCGGGCCGACTCGGCGGGTCAGGGGTCACGGCGTGCGGCGGCGCGGTGGGCGTGCCGAGGGGGCTCCCCGGGGGGTCTTTGGAGGGGAAGTACCCGGGGAGGGGCTTGGCGAGGGAGAGGAAGGCGCTCTTCAGGCCCAGGGGGTCGGGGCTCCCGGGGACCCGGCCCAGGCTGAGGATGTTGCCGTGCGCCTGCAGGCGGTCCAGCTGTCGGCCCACTTTGGTGGGGCTGGGGAACAGGGAGCCCTGGCACGCCCTGTAGAAGTATCTGAAAGATGGAGAGAGAGAGAGAGAGAGAGAGAGAGAGACAGGTAGACAGAGGTTGAGAGAGAGAGAGAGAGAGAGAGAGAGAGAGAGACAGGTAGACAGAGGTTGAGAGAGAGAGAGAGAGAGAGAGAGAGAGAGAGAGAGAGAGAGAGAGAGAGAGAGAGAGAGAGAGAGAGAGAGAGAGAGAGAGAGAGAGAGGTAGAGGGAGAGGGAGAGAGACAGGTAGACAGAGGTTGAGAGAGAGAGAGAGAGAGAGAGAGAGAGAGAGAGAGAGAGAGAGAGAGAGAGAGAGAGAGAGAGAGAGACAGGTAAAGAGAGAGAGACAGGTAGAGAGAGAGACAGAGAGAGAGAGGTAGAGAGAGAGAGAGAGGTAGAGAGAGGGAGAGAGACAGGTAGAGAGAGAGAGAGAGAGATAGAGAGAGAGAGAGAGGTAGAGGGAGAGAGACAGGTAGACAGAGGTTGAGAGAGAGAGAGAGAGAGAGAGAGAGAGAGAGAGAGAGAGAGAGACAGGTAAAGAGAGAGAGACAGGTAGAGAGAGGTAGAGAGAGAGACAGAGAGAGAGAGGTAGGGAGAGAGAGAGAGGTAGAGAGAGAGGTAGAGAGAGAGAGAGAGAGAGAGAGAGAGAGAGAGAGAGAGAGAGAGAGAGAGAGGTAGAGAGAGAGAGGTAGAGGGAGAGAGACAGGTAGACAGAGGATGAGAGAGAGAGAGAGAGAGAGAGAGACAGGTAGAGAGAGGTAGAGAGAGAGACAGAGAGAGAGAGGTAGAGAGAGAGAGGTAGAGGGAGAGAGACAGGTAGACAGGTAGAGAGAGAGAGAGAGAGAGAGAGAGAGAGAGAGAGAGAGGGAGAGAGACAGGTAGACAGAGGTAGAGAGAGAGAGAGAGAGAGAGAGAGAGAGAGAGAGAGACCCAGCAGATACAACTGAGTAACCATTTCATCCAAAGCGACTTGATTATTATGTCATGAGGGAGCATGTCGGGGTCAGGACATCTTGGATTCATGGGTGGTACCACACATTCTCCGTACAGATTCACTTTTTCCTAATCATTTCTTACAATTTCCGATATTAAATCATCCCGATAGTCACAAACATACTTTTTGTTCTGAAAATGTTTTTACTTCAATTCATACTCCATTTCTATTCTCCTGAACACCACAATACGGTTCGCAAATCAACTCCGGCCGTTTAAAGCGCCGCGGCCGATTCCCTGCCTTGCCCGTGGGTACCTGGGCAGCAGGGCGGTGACGGGGGTGATGAGGCAGAGCAGGTAGAAGTGGGGGTCCTGCAGCAGCCTCTGCATGGTCCAGTAGGGGTTGGAGGGGGCGTAGCAGGTGGGACAGGACGAGTTGTAGCTCAACGCCACCGCCAAGAACAGACACGCACTGAACACCACTGAGCCACAGTTCATCCACGTCTGGGGGAGAGAGGGAGGGAGAGAGAGAGAGAGAGAGAGAGGGGAGACAGGATCGTGGGAGTAAGACAAACACAGGACGATATGGGAGGTAAACAGAGAAACGGAGTGAAAGGAAAGCAAGAGGGCAGATGGAGAGAGAGAGAGAGAGAGAGAGAAAGAGAGAGAGAGAGAGAGAGAGAGAGAAAGGAGAGAGAGAGAAAGGAGAGAGAGAGAGAGAGAGAGAAGTCATCAAGACAGATTTGATTACAGATAGTTTCCTTCCAGCCCAGTCAGCTCAGTCCCACACAAACACTCAGGACAGCAGTGAGCAATAGGAATAAATAATACATTATACATGATTCAGTTACTTGGGGAACTCCACACAACCCCGCCCACCCCCTCACCCACTCCCTCCTCCTCCCCCACCCCCTCACCCACTCCCTCCTCCTCCCCCTCCTCCTCCTCCCACTCCTCCTCCTCCCCCTCCTCCTCCTCCTCCTCCCGCTCCTCCCGCTCCTCCTACTCAAAAAGGGAGTCCAGCTCCCAGGGCTCCGGGCCAGGTTTTCCCGGTCAAGCGGAGGGTGAGTGCAGTGCAGGTCTCACGCGGAGACCTGCCAGCCGCCAGATTTACGGCCCCAGCCGCAGTGAGACGGGGGTCTCACTCTGAGGGGGGGTGGGGGGGGTCGTTCGTTTAAAACACGACCACGCGACCAGCGACAGCACCGGCAACGCAGCTCACTGGGAACGCGCCCGGGGGGGGGATAAATATCACCGGGCTGACTTGGACACACCGGTTAACAAAGAGTATAAAGAGTACACACAAACAGGAAGAGGTTACACTGGGGGTGGTGGGGGTGGTGGTGGTGGTGGTGGGGGGGGGTGGAGGAGTGATGGATGAGGCTGCTGGGTGGGAGGGGAGAGGGCGATGAGGTGGGTGGAGGGGGGTGATAGAGGTGGGTGGAGGAGCAGGGCGGAGACAGCGCGGTACAGCTAGCTGAGGAGGAGGAGGGGTGGTGTTGTGCAGCACCAACAGCCGTGTCTCCATCTTAACCAGCCGCAGCCAATGCAGTGGCGCCGCCATGCGGCACGCCAACAGGCCATCAGTCCCTAACCCTGGTCTTCCTCCTCTTCCTCCTCCTCCTCCTCCTCCTCCTCCTCCTCCTCCTCCTCCTCCTCCTCCCTCAACACAGACCCAACAGGGCGCGTCTCCTTTCTGATGAGAACGTCCGCGGTGGTCTGCACATCGATCAACGCGCTGAGCCTTGTGGAAGACGGGCGGGGTGTCGGTAGAGATGTCAAGATGGCCGCTTCTCAGCCGGTCAGAATGAAGGTCGGGGGGGGGCGGGGCTTGTTCCTGGCGTCTTACCCAGGTCTTGGTCTCGATGCTCAGGTGCAGCAGGATGGTGATGAGGGCCAGCGTGGTGATGGGGGTCCCCCACGTAAACAAGTCCACATCAGAGTCCGCATAGGCCTGGGGGGGGGGGAGGGATGGGGGAGGGAGGGAGGGGGAGGGAGGGAGGGGACGGTGGGGAGGGAGTGAGAGGGAGCTGAATATTGAGTGTGAGAGAGACCAGCCAGGCAGCAGGGGTACGCAGGAAGTGGAGAGTTAGTACCGGGTGATAAATCATTTATATCTAATGTAGGTTTTTTTTTTTGCTGCATTGTGCACAAACTGTGAATGGCAGCTTTACAGGGTTTCTGCTTTGCTGTTCACCCGCTGGACTCACTCGGTCCCTGCACACACCGGGCACACTCGCTCTGTTTCAAACCTGAGACACACACACACACACACACACATTCACACACGCACACGCACGCACACACGCACGCACACGCACACGCATACACACACACACACGCACGCACGCACACAGGCACACGCACAGGCACACAGGCACACCGGCACACTCGCTCTGTTTCAAACCTGAGACACACACGCACACACAAGCACACGCACGCACGCACACGCACACGCACACACACCGGCACACTCGCTCTGTTTCAAACCTGAGACACGCACACACACACACACACGCACAGGCACACAGGCACACGCACACACACACACACACACACACACACACACACACACCGCACACGCACACGCACACACACACACACACACACACACACCTCTCATCACCTCACATGTGTCTCCCGACAGGGAGATGTTATTTGTGTCCGTTTGCGTGTTCGGTGGCGCGGCGCGGAGGGAACTCACAAAGTAGGGGATGAAGAAACAGACCAGGCTCTGGTAGAAGGCATCCATCATGTTCATCCAGAACATGTATGGCTTGTACTCCTGCAGGACACACGGCAACACGGCTCAGTACACACACTGTAGACACGCATGCACGCACACGCGCCCGCACACGCACACACACACACACCTCTCTGCCGGTGGATCCGTTGCATCATGAATACATTACAGATGAGTAAGCTGCACATTTTACTAAAGCGACTTCCAGTGAATTGCGGACATTAAGGAGCAGGGTAGTGTTTGGGGACATCTTGTTCACGGAGGTCTGCAGGTAGACCGTTGACATTGGGGATGACACTCAGAACCTCGTGGCTGTGGGTCAGAGGGCCTCACCACCAGACTATCCTGCCCCGTGCCAACAGTAGGTCAGATGTTGTGTATTCCAACCAGTAGGCTCTCCATCGACGGCGTGATAGTTAAACGTTTGACCTCCACGCGGTGAACACAAAGCCTGGCTCCGCCCCCTACCTCCGAGTTCTGTCCGTTCATGTACAGCTGAGGTAACGCCTGCAGCGTCTGGGCCGACACATCCTTGTCCAGGGTCCCGGTGACCAGCTGGGGGAAGGCGGAGAACATGAGGTTGAAGAACACCAGGTACCACTGGTCGACCATGGAGGACCCTGAGAACCCGCAGTAGAACTGGAACCAGAAGATCAGCGCCACAAACATCTGGGGAGACGACAGGGAATGGATGAATGAACCAATTAATGGATGAAATCATTACTTTTGTCGTTATTAAATGCATTCATTATCTATGGAATCAATTAACGCATGAGTTAATTAATAGTAGATGCCTTGAATAGATTGATGGCTTCATGAATGAATGGATGGATTACTGGGATGGACGAATGGATGAGTGAGTGAGTGAGTCAATGGATGGACAGTAGATGTATGAATGAATGAGTGAATGGGTGAATCCACTCGGTGATTATGTGTATGCGTGTGTTTGAGGCACACAACGATTGAGCCAATGAAGTATCCTCACACCTGAATTCATTGCACTTCCTTAGTCTGTTGTGTTTCAGCTCAGGTACACATCAGTACCGCTACACTCAGGTACACATCAGTACCGCTACACTCAGGTACACATCAGTACCGCTACACTCAGGTACACATCAGTACCGCTACACTCTGTTACACATCAGTACCGCTACACTCAGGTACACATCAGTACCGCTACACTCAGGTACACATCAGTACCGCTACACTCTGTTACACATCAGTACCGTGATACGTAGGTACACATCAGTACCGTGACACTCAGGTACACATCAGTACCGCTACACTCAGGTACACATCAGTACCGCTACACTCAGGTACACATCAGTACCGCTACACTCTGTTACACATCAGTACCGCTACA
The DNA here is from genome assembly GCA_036785325.1 of Urophycis tenuis. Taxonomy (NCBI): domain Eukaryota; kingdom Metazoa; phylum Chordata; class Actinopteri; order Gadiformes; family Phycidae; genus Urophycis; species Urophycis tenuis. The sequence goes on from JAXIVH010000314.1 coordinate 140,599, forward strand.
CTCTGTTACACATCAGTACCGCTACACTCAGGTACACATCAGTACCGCTACACTCTGGTACACATCAGTACCGCTACACTCTGTTACACATCAGTACCGCTACACTCTGTTACACATCAGTACCGCTACACTCAGGTACACATCAGTACCGCTACACTCAGGTACACATCAGTACCGCTACACTCTGGTACACATCAGTACCGCTACACTCAGGTACACATCAGTACCGCTACACTCTGTTACACATCAGTACCACCATTACATCAATAGCACGACCCCAGGCAGGAGCGGTCATGAAGCTGGTGGTCCTGGTTCTACGGCAGCAGAACCGCCCGATTCTGCTCGGGGCTCAACGTACAGAACAGGAAGAAGCAGTTGGATCGTCCCATCTCCCCCCCCCACACACAAAGAACTGACGGGGGTCTTAAATGGAACATCACAGGGTTCCTCCACTCTGTGTCCTCGCTTCAATAGAGCACGGCGAAACTAAACGCATTTAAAGAATGATCATCCTCGACATTTATAGATATTCAGCCTCAAAGCACTTAGAAATGTTAATTAACCTCTCATATTGATTATCCTTTAAAAAAAAAAAAAAAAGTCTTAAAAAAAGGTGATTCCGGCCGTGGTCAGGCGGTGAAGGGCGTTGGGGTTTCAAGGGCGCCGTGGGAATAAAGTTGCCGATAAAGCGACCGTCAGGGAGCGCGTTGACGCCAGCAGAGCAGAGAACAGACCCCCGGGGGGACCGGGGGGGGGGCGGGGGCACGGACTCACTGCGTTCTTGTAGAAGAAGTAGAGGATCATGTTGGCCAGCCGGGAGTAGCACCAGTGGCCGTGGACCAGCAGCAGCTTCTGGAGGTAGTGGAACCGCGGGAGGGCGAAGTCGCTGGCCATCACCGCCTGCACCTCAGAACCAGGAAGAGACACGTCAGGTGGGTGTGGGGTGTGGTGCGGGTGTTAGGGAGGTGTCGGTGTGAAGGGGCGTGGCCGGTTTTAGGGGGGGCGGGGCCTGTGACGCCCAGAGAGAGAGAGAGTCAGCAGCACGGATAATAACACGCTATAAATAAAAACAAAGCTGACAAGAGCAGCACTTTTGAGGGGCATTGTTCTGCCGCGGTCCCAAAAGGTTCCCTGCCCTGCCAACCGGACCCCGGAGCCCGCCGGTCAGAACCAGCTGATTCTGGTCCCGCGCGGCCGAGCCGGAGGTGCTGATGACGGGGTTCCGCTGAACGGGCCGCTTGGCCGGAATTAAAAAGCGCCGTCCTCGCGGGGGTCTCGAGCCACGCTCTTCCTCACGCAATAACCTGAGCTCCCTCGTCTTCCTCCACGGGGATGGGATGGGGGGGTGGTGGGGGGGGGGATTCATCACTACGACAACAGACGCTCGTCGCAGGCATCCGTTAGAGACCCAACGGCGCGTTTCACCGGGAAAGCACACTCGATTCATCACGCCCCATTCCCCGCCCCCCCCCGCCCCGCGCCCCGCAACCCGCCGGCTGTCGGACCGTCGGCCGGTGCAGAAGAATGTGTGCGACGCCGCAGCTTTACCGTCCGCTGCGCCCTAATGGCCGCGTTTAAAAAAAAAAAACGGGGGGGGGAGGGAGAGACGGGCGTGTTAATCATACCGTGGCTGGGACGCGGCGCGCGGTGTGCGGAGGGTGGGGGGGGGGGGGGGCGGGGGCCGGGGGGGGGCGGCCGGCGGCTCGTTAAGGCCGGCGGTTATTAACGATGACGGATGCGCTGCGGCGGCGGAGGACAGGATGCGGGGTCTTCAGGCAGATGCGCAGCACAGCGGCCGCCTCGCCGCCTCCGAGGGGAGGCTAATTGGACGGCTCCATCAGCGCTAGGCGCCGGCGCCACCCCCCCGCTGGGCGCCGGGTGGAGCTAACCTGCACGCCGTGGGGGAGGGGGGGGGGGGGGGGGGCTGAGGATACACCCCCTGCTCTGGAGAAGGTGAGGTCGGCACGGCAACCTCGGAAAAGAGTGCTAGCGCTCTGGAGGACTTTGTAGCGCGCAGTGAGTTGAAGTGAAGGTTTAGCATTAGCATGCTAACGGCGGACGTAGCCGGCCCGGCGCTGTGAACGTACAGCGGCCGCTATCTCTCACCGCGGGGGGGCAGTGGATGTATGCTAATTTATGAGTGCATAAATGCACGGGTGAATGAGATTTTAGATCACACTGGGTGGCCTTAATGGGGAGAAAAGCTCGATGTAAATGCAGTTTTTTTTGTAAATTCATTTTTAGAATGCATACACAGTAGATACACAGACTAGGTGATACATGAATTAACCCACTGGACTCTCGCCACACAGTCGATGTTTAAATATCTCTCACTCACTCACTCACTCTCACTCTCTCACCCCACCTGCATGCCCTCCTGCCCCGAGATGCCGACGCCCACATCCGCCACTTGGATCATGCTGACATCGTTAGCTCCGTCACCTGAGAGAGACACACACAGGCAAGCAGCCCTTTTCATCAGAATAATAAAAACAACACAGTTTTCCGCTAGCCATCAGAACGCGAGCCGCGGGATGTATCGCGGCGGCGGTTAAGCACTAAACAAGAGTTTCCATTAGCTCTTAACCGCTAGTTGTTTGGTTGGCAGGAACGCTTCCAATCAAGGGGACCAGAGCGTCCTAGCGTACAGCGGGGCTAGCTAAGGGCGCTAGGCATTAGCATTCTTTGTTTTCGTAGCATCACAGGAATGATGCCATTTATGGCATGTCGGCCAATAGCCTTGGATACCCAGTTAACCAAAACATTAGCCAAACATTTGACGTTTGGCTGGTCGGCATGCACAGTCGTTTTGCGATGTAAACTATTTCAAAATATACTTTATTACTTATAATAAACCATTGTTGAAATAACATTAAAAGAAAATGTTGAAATTCATCCAAAACTATATTCTTTACAACCCTTTACAAAGGGTCAGTGTATGAATAAATAATAAGCATCATCTTTGTTAGTGCCGGCCTGAGTGATAAAGTTAAAGTTTAGCTCCCATTTATGTTCTCAACAACATAGCATTAGCATATCAGCAGCCTTTTTGCTATCCCTGTAACGCTAACACAGACGTAGCATATCAGCAGCCATCTTTGCTATCCCTGTAACGCTAACATAGAGGTAGCATATCAGCAGCCATCTTTGCTATCCCTGTAACGCTAACATAGACGTGGCATATCAGCAGCCATCTTTGCTATCCCTGTAATGCTAACATAGCGGTAGCATATCAGCAGCCATCTTTGCTATCCCCACAACGCTAACATAGATGTAGCATATCAGCAGCCATCTTTGCCATCCCTGTAATGCTAACATAGCGGTAGCATATACGCAGCCATCTTTGCTATCCCCATAACGCTAACATAGACGTAGCACATCAGCAGCCATCTTTGCTATCACTGTAATGCTAACATAGCGGTAGCATATCAGCAGCCATCTTTGCTATCCCCACAACGCTAACATAGATGTAGCATATCAGCAGCCATCTTTGCCATCCCTGTAATGCTAACATAGCGGTAGCATATACGCAGCCATCTTTGCTATCCCCATAACGCTAACATAGACGTAGCACATCAGCAGCCATCTTTGCTATCACTGTAATGCTAACATAGAGGTAGCATAGCAGCCATCTTTGCTATCCCTGTAAGGCTGACAGAGCAGCAGCATGTAGCATATCTGCGAGAACGTCTCCATTCCCTCTCCTCTCTGCCATCGGCGAGACAGCAGGGAGGGGAAAAGAGCTCTGAAGGCAGAAACAAAAAGCCTACCTGGCTGCGGAGGACAGCCATAAATCTACCGGACACAAAGCATCATAAGTCACGCTGTCCTCGCACACAGCGCATACTTTACACCAGCGCTTCATTAAGCCCAACAACCTCCCCTTTAAAAGCCCCTTTTGATGAAACTGTGCAGTTTACACTTTGTGTACAAATGTGTTGACGCGACGAGAGCAGAGACATTGATACTCTGGAATACGGACGTCGTCAAAACACGCCGTTTCGATGCCATCTTTTCTGACGGAAAAATAAAAACACCAATTGTACTCTTTAGAGCGGAAGGCAGCAGTCATGAAAGCAGGACGCACACTTTCTGACATCGTCGCCTTTCCAAAACAACAAGCGTAGGAGAAAATACTGTCAACTACGCCGTTCCGAAAAAAAAAAACTCCCATTGTAGTTTTCTTCGTACCGCTTGTACAGTTTCAGGGTGACTGAAGGTGACAAAGAGATGTCAGAGCACTCAGCTAGAGCAGGGGTTACCGCGGGGAACACGTGACCCAGTAGTCAATCACAATCACTCCCTCGGTCAACGTCTATGGTACCACCTAGCAATCAAGCAGCTTCATCCAAAGTGGCGTACAGGGAATTCAGATTCAAGGTCAATATTGCTCAGGGATGACCACAGCTCTACTGTGGACCCTCGGGATCGAACCCAGAACCTTTCAGTCGGAAGTCAAACACTCTGGACCATCCCGCCTAACGGTAATGCTGAGTGACCAGTATGGATAAAGTTAGTTAGCAGTTGGTCTCATGAGAACCAAAGTTTATTTGTGCTCCGTTGTCAGTTAGCATCGCTAGTAGCCTACGTTGTGCTGCGATAACCACAAATTAAAATGTACTTAGTGACTTTTTTGGGGGGGGGGTTAACTTTATTGATCCTCATGGAGGAAATTCACCTATGCCTTTGACCCATCCTATGGTCCTATGCTACATAGGAGCAGTGGGCGGCTATGCACACAGCGCCAGGGGACATTTTCCATGTAATAGTAAACTGGAATTGTTTCACTCTTCCGTGTCCACATCTGAACTCCTGGAAACACTGGGTATGCGGGTGGGGGGGCAAAAGGTCACCCAAAGAACAGATGTGGGTGTGTATGCGTGCGTAGGTCGCCCCCGCCCCCCCCCCCCCCCCCCCCCACCCCACCCCCCGCCCTTAGGAACCTACCTATGGCCAGGGTCATGACCTTCAGCTTGTTGCGGACCAGCTTCACCACCGTGCTCTTCTGCAGCGGCGTGGACCTGCAGCACAGCACCGAGCGGCAGCTCCTGGCCACCGCCAGGAACTTGTCCTCCAGGCTCTTGTCCAGGGCGTAGGCCAGGGTGCGCCCGTCGATCACCAGCCCCAGGCGGTGCACCAGGAAGGGGGCGGCGGCGGCGTGGGAGGAGGCGGAGGAGGAGGTGGTGGAGGAGGGCGGAGGGTAGAGGGGGAAGGCCGAGAGGTCGCTCTGGAAGGAGGCCTTGGAGGGGTGGTGGGGAGAGGAGGAGGACGAGGAGGAGGTGCAGAGGAACTTGGCCTGGATGTAGAGGAGGCTCTCCTCCAGGAGCGCAGCGCACGCCTCCTGGTAGGGGGGGGGAGGGGGGGGGGGGCAAGTCGGGGGTCAGGGGTCATCGGTACGAGCAGAGAAACAGTGGATTCAAAAGATGGCAAAATCCTCTCGCCCTGCCTCGACTGAAAAACTAGTGTGAATAGTTAGACCGAGTTAAACTCTAAACTTAAAGACTAGTGTTTAGACTCGCAGCTACACGCCGGGCTCCCGGTTTCGCGTTTGTCGCGTGATGGAGACGCCAGCAACACGCCAGCGACACGCCAGCGACACGCCAGCGACACGGCCACTGGCTCTCGCTGTGAATGGGCCTCCCCTCCGGCCCATGGCCCTGGTGGGTTGAACTCGGGGGATCTGACATTTCCGTTGACACACACACAGCCCTCACCGGGGATTCAACAGAGAAGGTCAGACTCTCGGTGTGAAAGGGGCTGTAAGTTAGACGAGGCCTAAACTTGAAGAACAGTAATACCCTCTTACTCAGCCGAAACATGAAGACCAGGGCCTAGAGTGAGGACCGTATCAGGACTATATCAGAACTGTACCAGGACTATATCAGAACTGTACCAGGACTATATCAGAACTGTACCAGGACCGTACCAGGACTATATCAGAACCGTACCAGGACTATATCAGAACTGTACCAGGACCGTACCAGGACTATATCAGAACCGTACCAGGACTATATCAGAACTGTACCAGGACTATATCAGAACTGTACCAGGACCGCACCAGAACCGTACCAGGACCGTATCGCACCAGAACCGTACCAGGACCGTATCGTACCAGAACCGTACCAGGACTGTACCTGTGAGTCTGCGTTGAGGGTGAGGATCTCCTCCTCTGGGTCCAGCAGCTTGCAGGCGTAGGCGATGTTGACGGCCGTCTCCTGTTTGTCCCCGGTGAGCACCCATATCTGGAGCCCCGCCTTCCGCAGCGACGCAATGGTCTCTGGGACGCCGTCCTGCAGCCGGTCCTCAATACCAGTGGCCCCTACACAACAACAACAACACAACTTAATAACTACACAAGAAAACACAACAACAACAACACATGACTCAATAACTACACAACAACAACAACACATGACTCAATAACTACACAACAACAACACACAACTTAATAACTACACAACACACAACAACAACAACAACAACACATGACTCAATAACTACACAACAACAACAACACAACTTAATAACTACACAAGAAAACACACAACAACAACACATGACTCAATAACTACACAACAACACGCAACTTAATAACTACACAACAAAACACACAACTCAATGACCACACAGCATAGGACAATAAATAACAACAACAACACACGACAACTGAATAACTACACAACAACACACAACAACAAACAGCTAAATACCAATTCAACAAGCACCCGAAAAAACAGAAACTAACAGACACACACTGTCGACATAGTGCTTGACAACGTAACTGGAGAAGCTAAATAGTTACCCAAATTTCACATCTGGGATTGATAAAAAAATTATTCGTAAACAAACAGCTCGCCTTAAAAGCATATCTTAACAAAATCAAAAATGTTAAATAAGCACAAATTTACAATGTGTCAAAAAGTGTGTTTTTTGTACACATTTCCACCAAAGAACACTCATGAGTGTCAATCATGAGTGTCTGGACACATGGTACATACCATATACAGACCGTATGTACCATGTACACACATATGTACCATGTACACACACACCGTACGTACCATGTAGACACCGTATGCACCATATACACATCGTATGTACAATATACAAACCGTATGTACCATATACACACCGTATGTACCATGTACACACCGTATGTACCATATACACACCGTATGTACCATACACATACATATGTACCATGTACACACTGTATGTACCATATACACACATATGCACCATATACACACCGTATGTACCATATACACACCATATGTACCATATACACACCGTATGCACCATATACACATCGTGTGTACAATATACAAACCGTATGTACCATATACACACATATGTACCATGTACACACCGTATGTACCATATACACACCGTATGTACCATATACACACATATGCACCATATACACACCGTATGTACCATATACACACCGTATGTACCATACACATACATATGTACCATGTACACACCGTATGTACCATATACACACCGTATGTACCATACACATACATATGTACCATGTACACACCATATGTACCATATACACACCGTATGTACCATGTGCACCTTAATCCTCCAATACTAGCATAGCGGCACATTGTGACTGAGGAGCTGCGACTCAGTCTGTAAGTCTCCAGCTACCGGGCATCTCTCCTGTAACGAGTCACACCACAACACCACCAGGCCACCCTGCTGCCGTAGCAGAGCGGGGGGCAGAGCCAGCGCCGGGCCCTCGGAGCAGCTACCTAGGAGGTGCAGGTCCGTCTCCAGCCGGAGGGCCGAGTGGAAGAGCTTCTCCTCTCGGCCCTGGATGGCCGTCTCGCCTCCAGATGCCCCTGCAGCCAGCAGGCGTACTCCTCCTTACTCAGAACCTAGTGTACACAACGCGCACACACACACGCACATGCACACGCGCAAGCACGCACACACACACGGGGGCAGAGGAGAACGAGAGTATGACGCTGTGCAGACGTACAGGTGGTCTTTTTTCCCCACGACTCGACAGAATCGATACGTGCCGAGTGCATAGGAGGGCTCTCAAACAGTGTTTTATCACTTTCACGTGGTGACGCACTTTTAACGAGGGAGAGAGTGAGGGAGCAGAGGAGACACGAGGAGGGAGAACAGAAGGGAGGGAGGAAGAGAAAGGGATTAAAAGAAGAGATTAGAGAGATGGGGGGGAAGGGAAGCGAAGGAGAGGGATGGTGAGGGCAGAGGCAGAGGAAGGGGGAGGGGGAGGGGGAGAGAGAGAGAGAGAGAGAGAGAGAGAGAGACAGACAGACAAACAGAGAGAGAGGGACGAGAATGAACTGAGGAGGGAAAAACGTGACAGAGAGAGAGAGAGAGGGAAATGGGGGGGGGGGGGGGGGGGAGAGAGGGAGGAAGAGGAGGACATAATGAGACCAGCCTGTGAGAGCATAAATTAGGAGGCTGTGAAAGCAGGCAGATTGTAGCTGAGTCACTGACAGGGAGGCTGGGGAAGGTCCATGTGGGCACCATAAAGACCCCCCCCCCCCCCCCTCCCCCCCTCGCTGAGCAGCCCCCCACACACATGCAGCAGGGGGGGCCGGGTTCAGGGCCGGGTTCGGGTCTGTCTTCAGGGCTGGCCCCTGGTTTACCGGGCCCCTGGTTTAGCGGGGCCTCAGGCTGCGCTCTGATTCTAATAAATGTCAATATCACATTTTAAAACGGTCGGCAGTTCTGCTGCACCTCTCCATTTTAAAAAAGCCGGAGTCACAATGTGCGACTTTCGCTGCGATGAATCACTTGTAATGCAAACGTACCACGGGCCAATCGGGTGCCTTGATACAGATCTGCAGGTCTGCACGGGTCGCCCCAAGTGGTTCACCATAGGTTACACTTCTGTTAATAAGCACGGGCGATACGGACTCGTTAGCAGCGCGAGACTGATCCTGATATGCTGAGTTTGCACATCGTTAATGAACATCACTCTGGCCCCGACTGGCCAGCCATTGATTTCACATATGGCTGAGGCCTTGCGCTATTAAAAAAAAAAAAAAAAAAACCCAGCCAATCAAGATAAAATGACTAATCTCGCTCTACAGTATCTGCGCTTGCCAAATCCGGTTGGAAGTAAGCTTCCCCTTCTCTGAGGAAAACCTTCCTGCAAATTGTCATCCATCTTCTGACATCATTGCTCGGCCCGGTTTCACGTGAAACGCTTTCAAAACAACAGTTGCTTCTTATGTCGCCGCACTTTCCTCAGCGTCGCCATTGGCCCCAAACTCTGCAGGCGCCCAGCGGTGGTCGTAAACTGAACCCCTCCACCCCCCCCTCCACCCCCAGCCATGAGTGACCCCCCCCCCCCCCCCCATCGTGATTCAAGTATTGAAAGAGGCTTTCAACGGGCTCGGGGCCAGACTGATCTGCAGAGAGAATCACCACGTGACCTCGCCAACCGCCTCATAACTCATAAGTCATAAGTCATAACTGCGGGGCCGGCCGTCACCGTGATCGATCCACAGCGAGGCTCTTGGCCAGGAGACCCCTTACCTTCTTGGCGATGCAGAGGGTCCGCAGGCCGTCGGGCGGCGTACAGGTTCAGGTAGTTCTGGGTCTTGCACAGAATCTTTCTTTGGCGTTTTCCTTTGGAATGATCTACCGCGGAGGACAAAGAAAACAAAAAACAAAACAAAAGAGTCAGCCCACGTTTCCAGGAAGGGTTCTGAAATTGTTGAGAAGATTCACGGCGAGAGGGGGTGGAGGCGGTGGACAGGAAGACAAGACGGGGAGGAGAACGCGGAGGAGCGGAGACAGAGAAGCGACGGGGGAGGAGGGAGATAATTCAGGGGTCAGGAATGAATTAGCAGATTTCTGCAGAACATCAGAGTTCTTCCAAGAAGAACATGGATGCCATCTGCTCTTCACGCCTCAACCGAGCGTGGTTGCCATCGCCAGGCTGGCCGGGTCTCTCCTCTCAGACGGGCTCTGCGGAGGAGAGAGCTCCCTCCACATCATCTGCGCCCGCCTGTCACGTTTGCTGTGGAAGGATTGCGCAGCGAGCAGCACGTCTGCGCCAGCCAACTGGGACAGCGCCACGGACCTACGGCAACTCTCTAGGAGTGATGGTGGACAGGTCTGGTGGTGCGGGCCAAACGGTTGCGGGTTCGAGCCCCACTGTCCACAGTTTTAACGGCACTCATCCTGTGAGCAAGAAGCCCCCCCCCCCCCCTACTTACAAGCACAATAGGCATGCAAAACCTTGATTACAATTTGAATGCGTCTAGCCTCTGGCCATGATTGGCTTTTTTAAAACTCATTGCTGATGCGCCATTTTGCCAGGGATGTGCTAGGCTAGGGGACCCCCTCTTCTGGGTTCCATCTCAAGGTTTCCGTCCTCCCTCTCCCTTCAGAGGCGGTGTGTAATGGAGGCCTGCGGACGCCCTTTGACTGGACTATTGACACGTCTCCCAGGCTGCACCGATCTCTCCCGTCCTCGCCGACCTTGGGAGAGCCAAGACGAGGACGAACAAAACCAAGAGACAGCAAACCAGCACCACCCAGCGTGGCCCGAGAGAGAGAAGAGAGAGAGAGAGAGAGAGAGAGAGAGGGGGAGGAGAGAGAGAGAGAGAGAGAGACAGAGACAGAGACAGAGACAGAGACAGAGACAGAGAGAGAGAGAGAGAGAGAGAGAGAGAGACAGAGACAGGTAGAGAGGTAGAGAGAGAGATAGAGAGAGACAGGTACACAGAGGTAGAGAGAGACAGGTAGAGAGAGAGAGAGAGGAGAGAGAGAGAGAGAGAGAGAGAGAGAGAGAGAGAGAGAGAGAGAGAGAGAGAGAGACAGACAGAGAGACAGAGAGAAAGAGCGAGAGAAAGAGAGAGAGACAGGTAGAGAGAGGTAGAGAGAGAGAGACAGAGAGAGAGAGCTAGAGAGAGGTAGAGAGAGAGAGAGAGAGAGAGGGAGAGAGAGACAGGTAGAAAGAGGTAGAGAGAGAGGTATAGAGAGAGAGAGAGAGAGAGAGAAGGAAGAGAGAGAGAGAGAGAGAAAGAGAGAGAGAGAGAGAGACAGGTAGACAGAGGTAGAGAGAGACAGGTAGAGAGAGAGAGAGACAGAGAGAGAGACAGAGAGACAGAGACAGGTAGAGAGAGGTAGAGAGAGAGATAGAGAGAGACAGGTACACAGAGGTAGAGAGAGACAGGTAGAGAGAGAGTGAGAGAGAGAGAGAGAGAGAGAGAGAGAGAGAGAGAGAGAGAGAGAGAAGAGAGAGAGAGAGAGAGAGAGAGAGAGACAGGTAGAGAGAGGTAGAGAGAGAGATAGAGAGAGACAGGTACACAGAGGTAGAGAGAGACAGGTAGAGAGAGGTAGAGAGAGAGAGATAGAGAGAGGACAGGTACACAGAGGTAGAGAGAGAGAGACAGAGACAGGTAGAGAGGTAGAGAGAGAGAGAGAGAGACAGGTACACAGAGGTAGAGAGAGACAGGTAGAGAGAGGTAGAGAGAGAGAGATAGAGAGAGACAGGTACACAGAGGTAGAGAGAGAGACAGACAGAGAGAGAGAGCAGTGCAGCCCGTCGTCAGCGCATGTGCCCCATCGCCGGTCTGCATCCAGCCATTGTTCTCCGCCCTCCATAGGAAACGGCGGGCTGCAGCAGTGCACACTTGGGGTGAAAGCATGTAAATGTATTCCGCTGTGAGGGAGATAAACATCTTTAATATGGCGCCCACACTGTTTGTCGTTCGTCTTGTTTGGGGCGCTCCAGATGGAACGTTCCCCGCCAGGCATTTCCCTACCATCACACATGAGGGTTAGTCCAATATGAACTGTGCAAGCACGCTCTGGTGTGTGTGTGTGTGTGTGTGTGTGTGTGTGTGTCGTCAATATCCAGTGTCTGTCTGTCTACAAGGGAAGTGGAGGGAAGCGAGGGAAACAAAGAAAAAAAAAAAATTCCTCCAAAAGAGGAGGAGACGCGGGTGAGGAAGAGGAGGAGGAGGAGGTGGAGGGGGAAATCAAAAAAACCTGCGGCACAAGCCAACGTAACTGGTACCAGGTACATGGGTACCAGGTATCCATCATCACTAACACGTACCAGGAATGTGTTCTCACTAACAGCCCGGGCAGGGGGGGGGGGGGGGGGTTAATTGTCTCCAACAGTACCGGCTGGTGATTCTCACCAACAGCACGAGGTGCATGTTCCCACTCACAGCACCAGCTGCACGTTCTCCTCAGAACACCAGCGACCGTGTTTGACGGAACCAAACAACGACGAAACAAAGCGCCAGAAACACTAGGCGCCGCCGCACGACATAACATTAATATCCTAAATATCGTCTGCGTTCGTGCTTATTGCGCTGCACATTTCTGCAGGCGCGCGTCGTTCTCGCGGCGCTGATGGACGACACGCGAGCTGGCCTATTTTCGGAACGTGCCGAACAAAAAAAACAAAAAAACAAAACAAAAAAAAAAAACGGCGAGCTCAGGGAAGGCAGCGTTCCGCAGAGCGCCCAGCAAGGAGCGGCCGGTCGGACTGACAGGTGGGGCGTGGCCGCGTTGGCCCGCTTGTCTCTCCCCTTCCTGCTCCAAAAGGGGAAAGAAAGCTGAAAAAAAAAAAAAAAAAAAAAAAAAAAAGTTTGACCCAGAGGAGCATTCCTGCACCATGTGTTCCTCCACTCAGGAACACTCACTGGATGTTGTCAAGACACACAATTCCAACCACCCCCCCAACCCCCCCCCCCCCTGCCCCATCCACCCACCCCCGCCCGCCCCCCCGACCCCAACCGAAGGTTCAAGTGAAACAGTCAAACCTTATCTCTCTCTCTCTCTCGCTCGTTCTCTCTCGCTCTTGGCGTTATTGATTTTTCGTTCTTTCCTCGGGATGATGGTCACGAGTTCCAATCAATTCCAGTGTGTTTGCTTTGTGCTCTTCGTGTGTCTGACGTGTGAGTTAACGGTCATTACTCCACACATGCGACTCTCTTTCCTCGCACGGCCTTTTAATGTGCCTGCTTTTTTACACGTTAATCGTAATTACTCTTTTGCCCGAATTGTGTCATCGTGTCTTGCATTCTATGTTTAACTACGAACATCTGAGCTTTTGTCCGTGCCTTTGTTTTTCATTCTTCGGGTAACACATCAAAACGCGTGTAAAACACATTCCTGACTCACGTCCCCTCCGTTGATTAAAGTCACACCGCAAACCAAGCCGGCTCCAGCCCCGCGACGCGCACTTCAAACGGCGGGGCCCGACACACACTGCTGTCCGCCGGCCCGCGCACCGTGTGGTTAGAGCCCCGCGCACCGTGTGTGGTTAAAGGCCCGCGCACCTTGTGGTTAGAGCCCCGCGCACCGTTGTGGTTAGAGCCCCGCGCACCGTGTGGTTAAAGCCCCGCGCACCGTGTGGTTAAAGGCCCGCGCACCGTGTGGTTAGAGCCCCGCGCACCGTGTGGTTAAAGCCCCGCGCACCGTGTGGTTAGAGCCCCGCGCACCGTGTGGTTAAAGCCCCGCGCACCGTGTGGTTTAAAGCCCCGAGCACCGTGTGGTTAGAGCCCCGCGCACCGTGTGGTTAAAGCCCCGCGCACCGTGTGGTTAAAGCCCCGCGCACCGTGTGGTTAAAGCCCCGCGCACCGTGTGGTCAGAGCCCCGCGCACCGTGTGGTCAGAGCCCCGCGCACCTTGTGGTCAGAGCCCCGCGCACCGTGTGGTCAGAGCCCCGCGCACCGTGTGGTCAGAGCCCCGAGCACCTTGTCGGTTAGAGCCCCGCGCACCGTGTGGTTAAAGCCCCGCGCACCGTGTGGTTAGAGCCCCGCGCACCGTGTGGTTAGAGCCCCGCGCACCGTGTGGTTAAAGCCCCGCGCACCGTGTGGTTAGAGCCCCGCGCAACCGTGTGGTTAGAGCCCCGCGCACCGTGTGGTTAAAGCCCCGCGCACCGTGTGGTTAGAGCCCCGCGCACCGTGTGGTTAGAGCCCCGCGCACCGTGTGGTTAAAGCCCCGCGCACCGTGTGGTTAAAGCCCCGCGCACACGTGTGGTCAGAGCCCCGCGCACCGTGTGGTCAGAGCCACCGCGCACCGTGTGGTTAAAGCCCCGCGCACCGTGTGGTTAAAGCTCCGCGCACCGTGTGGTTAAAGGCCCCGCGCACCGTGTGGTTAGAGCCCCGCGCACCGTGTGGTTAAAGCCCCGCGCACCGTGTGGTTAAAGCCTCGCGCACCGTGTGGTGAGAGCCCCGCGCACCGTGTGGTTAGAGCCCCGCGCACCGTGTGGTTAGAGCCCCGCGCACCGTGTGGTTAAAGCCCCGCGCACCGTGTGGTTAGAGCCCCGCGCACCGTGTGGTTAGAGCCCCGCGCACCTTGTGGTTAGAGCCCCGCGCACCGTGTGGTTAAAGCCCCGCGCACCGTGTGGTCAGAGCCCCGCGCACCGTGTGGTCAGAGCCCCGCGCACCGTGTGGTTAAAGCCCCGCGCACCGTGTGGTTAGAGCACCGCGCACCGTGTGGTTAGAGCCCCGCGCACCGTGTGGTTAAAGCCCCGCGCACCGTGTGGTTAGAGCCCCGCGCACCGTGTGGTTAGAGCCCCGCGCACCGTGTGGTTAAAGCTCCGCGCACCGTGTGGTTAGAGCCCCGCGGACGGGCCCCTCTGAGCGGGGCCGTCGCGGGGCTCCATGTTCCAGCCGCGCCGCGAGTCGCTCTGATTGGCCGTTTGGAACCCCATGATGGAGGAGGAGGAGGAGGAGGAGGACATGCCCAGCCTCCCGTTATAGAGCATCTATAAAACCGTTTTAACCTTCCCCAAAGCAGCAAACGGCCAGCGTGGAAATGTCACGGCATGCCCCGGGCCGGCTGACAGAACCTTTTAAAGAACCGATGAGGTGCCGATGTTCTACGCACCGACGCCCCGCACAGATCTCATCTCATCTCATCGATGCCGGAGAAAACCTCACAGTAACGTCT